>JAWNZC010000158.1:1297500-1510000 GCA_035771165.1 Paragorgia papillata
TGGTTAGTTAAAAGGTCGAATGCCGTTTGAAACTATTACCGTTACAAGTCTCATCTGATTGAAGGTAGAAAAGAATGAGAGACCACGGCAACAGTTTCCAAGTTTATATAACAATTACAACAATAACAACGGTATACCACGTGTGAGGTTGGGCCATCTGTGTTTGCAAAGGTCTCTGTCGCTCAGTGGTCACAGTACGGCACTAAAATTTAGTGCAGAGTAGTGGGTTTTGATTCCTAGTCGGGCCCTTGACGTTGCATTTTTGCAACTAGTCTCGGTTCGGTTGGTTACTTTGCGTATGTATAATTTCTTACACTCCAAATTTTTCTTTACCATGCAATAATCTCTACTACGTAAATAATTTTTCCACGGCGCCGGAAATAACTAGTCTCAAGTTTGAAATTAAACAAATTTTTTGACGTTTACATTAGTATACAATAGTCTTTAACCAACCTAGTTTTTGGATTAAAATCAAGCAATAGTTATAGTTATTCAACTTTTAAAATGTTCTCATAGTCTTCCATGTTGCTTATTTCATTTATTCGTCATTTGTACTGCCTGATATTAGCACTCGGTGTAACAGGAACTCTCCCGCACTCTCCAACTAGACAATTTGTCCCCATCCCACTAGGCTGAAACGCAATTTTCTGGGAAATCTCCCTTTCTTTCCTAGAAGAAAATTTCTTAGGATCCTCGATCGTCTTCTTTGGGAGGAACTTTTTTCAGAAAATTCCTTGATATCTCGGAAATTTCCCGCCTCGTCCATCGCTATTTCAAAACAACACATCTTCTTGAGCTCTATGTATCAATATTACAATATAAAACTGAATGTAGTTTTTCATGGCTTTCACTGTTCTTTTTAACTTTTTACGGAAATTACGATAAATCAGACTTTTTTATAAGTCGATGTATAAGTGTTCTATAAGTTTCTATTAATCGATGGTGCAAAAATGCAGATGGATAAAAAAAACTTAACCACGAAAAAAAGATATATGGAGTCAAACTTGGAATCGTATTGGTTGCAATTTCCTTTACCTTGAAACAAAGTAAAAGTAATAAACCAATATCTACAACGTCCAATCAACAGGTAGGGTACCCAGTCGTCAACTAATTTAAAAAGCTAAGCATTTTTAAAGACTTGTTATGTTGACACTTTTTTACACGGTTAAGATCAAGAAAGAAAGGAGTGAGGGTCTACTCAGACGATGTAACATAGCATATATCATCATCGTTATATATCTAGGGGACACAGTAATTGTTTAGTCACTGACATGTACAAAACAACTAACTCTTTATTTGCATATGATCACTTATAAACTAAATTAGTTCCTAAATCCCATACATTGAAAGTAGCTTGTATCACATGCTTTAAAAGTAGTTCTCTATATAATAACTATTGCTACATCCCTTTTCCTACAAATTTTTTTTTTTCTTTTCAAAACTTTGTAACCTTATTTACAACTACTAATAGCATTATATAAGTTTAGTTTAAGTTATTGTTCGAGTCATATCATACCGTCCTATCAAGTTCCAAAAAAAAAACAACAACAGATTACTCACTATTAAAAGTACTAGATTATTTAGTAACAAAATCATTCAAATATCTTGGTCGTTTAACCTTTCGTCCTGACCGTGTCATCTTCATTGATGGTTGCCTTGGTGACAATGTCCCCGGCACTGTAGTTACTACAGAAGATTCTTGTGCTGGTGGAGTTGCTCTTGATGGAGACATCACTAACTCAGGTAAATTGTTAGTGTCTGGTAACGGTTTTGTCCCAGATGATGTGTCTTCGCTGGATGGCGAGTTCGGCTCCGGTAAGACAGCGATGGTTGATGGAGGACTAGGACAATTCCTGCTATAATTATCCTTTGTTTTCCTCAGATGTCGTCGGTTGCGTCAGTATACAGCGCCATCCTCGGTTTCCACTTCATACGATCGAGGTCCAACTTGCTTGTTGACTCTTGCTTTTACTGCAGCTGGTGGACTAGAGGAACCTGGTGGAATTACTCTCACCGTATCACCATTTACAAGTTCTTCCAAATCTTTGGCTCCTTTATTATACCGTTGTGCTTGTTTCTCCTTATTCTTCAGGATCTTCTGATAGTCTTCTCATTGACCACTGCTTTCAACAACTCAGGCATGGTGGGCAACAGTGTTCGTGTCTGTCTGCTCATCAGTCGCATCACAGGACTGGTCTCAAGGCCTTGAGTTGGTGTGTTTCTATATGCAAGAAGTGCGAGGAACTTGACTTATCCATCGATATCTCGACTACGTCTCGCTTCGATATACATCAAAGCTCCACTCCACCATTGTGGGCGTGGGTTCCAATCCCACTCCTGACACCATGTTTAGTCACTGACATGTACAAAACAACTAACTCCTTATTTGCATATTATAACTTATAAACGAAATTAGTTCCTAAATCCCATACATTGAAAGTAGCTTATATCACATGCTTTAGAATTAGTTCTCTATATAATAACTATTGCTACAGTAATTGGGGTTACCTATTGTGCCAACTATTTTAACCTTTATCGTTCAATAAATTGGGTTCAAGAAGGTTTACCAGCGCGGAAGGATTATTAGCGAGGAAGGTTTACTAGTTAGAAAAGTTTACTAGAGAGGAAGGTTTACTAGTAATGAAGGTTTAATAGTGAGGAAGGTTTGCTAGTGAGGAAGGTTTACCAGTGTAGGAAGTTTTGCTAGTGAGAATGGTTTACTAGTAAGGAAGGTTTACTAATGAGAAATGTTTACTAGTGAGGAAGGTTTACTAGTGAGAAAGGCTTATTAATGAGGAAGGTTTACTTTACTAGTACGGAAAGTTTAGTAGTAAGGAAGGTTTACTAGTGAGGTAAGATTGTTATAATAATGAAGGTTTAGTAGTAAGGAAGGCGTATTACTGAGGAAGGTTTGGTAGTAAGAAGTAGAAGGCTTAGTAGAAAGTTTGGTAGTAAGGAAGGCTTCCTAGTGAGGGAAGATTATTATAACAAGGAAGGTTTACTAGTAAGGAAGGCTTACTATATATAGTGAGGAATGTTTACCAGTAAAGAAGATTTTGTAGCGAAGAAGTTTTCCTAATGAGGAACGTTTACTAGTTCAAAATACTTGACTAGTGAGGAATTAGGTTTACTAGCAACAAGATTCAAAATGAAAGCATGTTAAATACCGCATAAAACAATTTAGAGTCTGAGAAAGTTGCAATTGATCAGGCATATTGTTGAGGAAGAAAGTATTGATTTGCAGAGAAACATATAAGCTAACGAACAAATGCGCAACACCGGGATTGCAGCTTTCAGCAGTAAGAAACATGATGTCTGCCCTTTCGCAGCAATCGAGAATACTTATAGCAACAGCCAGCAGACAGCATTCAGTATTTAGTAGTAGTATGGCAAAGCATCGCAAAGCTTACCAAAGCAAAGCTATTACTGTATTATCGCAAAAGCCATAACTCTCGCTGTTTGATAAATGCTGTTATAAATGATAATGGAGGAAAGTTGAAAACCTTTTTCAACTCTTAATTTCGCTCTTTCAGTAGGCACATCAATTCGAATAGGTCCCCTTCCTAAATATTATACGAGACACATTCTACATAATGTCTGACGGTTAAAAACCCAACAGAACATAATTTTTACCTGTCTATATAGTTCTCCCTATCCGTTGAAATCTTCTATAGTATTCCAAAACAATTATCTTGCTTTATCTGGTAGCTTCAGCCGTCAGCATTAACCGCAAACTAAAGAAACAAAACAACAAATGCTCCTCATCGCTGTTAAAACGCCTTTCGTTATTTCTCTAATAATCTGTTGACAGCTGATGAGCTGAAAGCACTTGAAAGCGATGGCGTTGTCGTGAATTATATAGCAGCTTCGTAAATTTAAACACCATGAGCATCGGCGAACTTATGCTTTTGTCTTCAGCACACAGCCACAAAAATTAGATGGTTATAAACTCCCCCCAAAAATGCTAATTATTATATTCATATCGAACTTTTTAAATATTATGATAAACATATGGAGTATAATGTATGTCTATTAAGGGGTAAATAAATTATCAGCATTTGGCAGTATTTTTCCATTTTTCTAATTAATAAACAGTATTTTCTTCAAAAGCGCCGTTCTCTGTCATCAATCACTACAAACACGCTTGCTTTCAGGAGTGTTTAGAAAAATCGAAAACTTAAGGCGGGGCTTTACCTGAAAAACAGGTACCTTTTGTTTCGGCTATAAAAATTGCAGATTTAATATATGCCATAACAATTAATATATTTTTGGAAAGCTTATGAGCTAAAGATTTTAAATATGATTAGTAAAATAACATGTAACTTGGCACTAGGCTGTGAAACGGCAGCCTGCGTAACAGCACCTGTTACTACTTGAGAAAAGATTTATGCATTATGCATGTAGAACTATAATTAAAATACCCTCCCTCTGTTATTCAAATGGCAACAGGTTCCTTATTTATATGAATGAGGCATTTTACCAAATTTTGGCGTGCTAAAACACCGGCCTCAAGTTACAGGGTAAAAACTGGGTGACTTTTCATTTCATTTTTTTTTTATGAGAGTCGTATGGCAAATCGCTTCATTCAATCAATTAATTCACTTTGAACTAACTGTCCTGAAAATTTCAGGTCAATAGCTCAAATCCTTCTCAAGATGTCGTTTCTCAAAGGTCATAATACTGCCTTTTGAGAAAAACAGCCTAAAAGTTAAGTAATAATATTGATTACTTAGAAAATCTCACGTTACTTGCATGGAAAAAGTTCGCAGTTTGGCCCTAGGAGCCCAGGGTGGAAAATCAAAAAGCCCCAGCTTCATATGTGACTCTTTCAGACTCCCGAAAGGGCTTCCTCCCGTTGGCTACGTAAAAGCTTCAACCCCTGGCGGCGATTCTTTTCCTTCGCAGTAGCTTGATACTTTCAACCCAGAAATAATAGAGTCACCTATTATAACAGTTCTTGTGGGTTTTACAGCCGAAGCCGCACCAGCTTCAACTTCTTCTGCATCTTTGACATTGCTTTTGGAATTATTTTAAGATTTTTCTTTAGTTACCGATTTCTTATGTTGGTCATTCTTTGCAGGGGCGGACTGGCAGCAGAAAAGTTACCGGGAAATTAGATGAAAGTGGCGCCTGGCCGAGTGCAAAGCCTGAGTGTTCTAAGGGTCCCGGCCGAGGAGTGCGCGGGCTGTTCTGGCTTCTAGGATATTTTTGACCCTCTGAAGTTATATTTCCACGATTTTGAGAGCGGCATTTTTCATTTTAAGCACGATTTATGTATGCCCATATTTTTTTGTGACTACAACATTTAATAGACAATAATATATTATATACTACGAGTGAATTACTGTTCCAAGGCGTAAAATATCGCACGCACGACTTTTCTATTGTACAAATTGAATAATTTTCTACTTCGTTCCACATGGAAACTCACAAGACAAAAGAAAAAAGTCGAGCGCACGATATTTCACGCCTGGTTGAAATCCAGCTTTAGGGGCTGTTCACATGGCATACAGGACGGGACAAGTAAGCGGGACGGGACGTTTTTCATCCCTGGTTTATATGAGAATGTTTTCAGGCAAGATAATTGCGACCGGGACGTTTCACAACACAGCTAGAAAGTCGTAAAAACCACAGAATAACAGAGAAATAAATAGAATTTGACGTATTATAGAGAGCTGCTGTCCTCCTACTAGCCGTTATCACTCATTTGTATCGAATAAACAGCTTAAGAATCAAAATAAATACTCGAAACGGTATCCGTCATATCGTCCCAGTTAGCATTAGGCAGGTATAAACAGAAGTCACGCCTAGGCGGGACAGAGCGTCAGAGCATTTATATATTATGGTTGAATTAGGAAACCGGGATTCCAGTTAGGCGGGACGGGATAAAAATGTCCCGGCAAACACATTCTTCATATAAACGAAATGAGATAAATAAAGGGAAAATATTATAGCGATGCGATCCGTCCCGTCCCGCCTTCCATGTAAACAGCGTCTTAAAATTAGTCTTATTAGAGTTACAAAATTTATTGTATACCCGAAAAATTACGATGGTTACATCTTATGAAGAGTGAGTAACAAAGAAAAGATAACACAATTACATGCAGAGTAAATAGTTTAGAAAATACAAATTGTATATCAATGTGTTTACGACTTGTAGTATATATATTATTGTCTTTTATGGAGGCGCCTGGAACGGAAAACCAAGGGGCGCACGTAAGTCTGAATCTGAACAACAAAGTCTGTTAACAACCCACGACATCATAATGTCTAAGAAAGGTGTAAAGGTTGGACCTGGACCGATCCTTCAAAGTGATGTTAAAACAACCACAACCAAAACAACAGCGGTCAATGGCTCCAGATCAAAGGACAAAGAAAATCCAACAAAGAATCAGAGGCGGACTGGCCCACCGGGATACCGGGAAATTTCCCGGTATAGACTCTCTGATAAACGACGAACTTCTTCCTTCAGTCCCGTAGCTTCGATATTTAATTTACATATTGTTTCTTTGGGCACTTGAACAGCTTCGGTTTCACAATTATTATTTTTTGAGTTTATAGATTGATCTGAACACAAATGGGATTTCAGATGATAAATTTCGTCCCTTACTATGGTGATCTCGGCTTTGAAGTAGTAGAGTAACGAAAAAAGTCAACAGAATTAAATATAGAAGTGCGGGTTTGTTTTCTAGCCATTAATACATTAAAAAATTGTAAACACTGCTTTGTCGACAAATATCGAGTACGCCAAATTGCTAGCGGCCGTGTCTTGAACATACTGAAAAATATAAGAATTTTAAACTTTAGTATTATTTCATTTATGAGGTATATGCTAAAGCAATCATTCACTTCATGCAGTGTCGGTGAATAGTTGACGAATTTTAAGATAATTTGTATTCTTATCATGTCTTTTCTACTAAATTTAGTGATTCAAGTCAGTTTGAGATATAGGAGGAAGAAATTATACAAATTGAGCAAATGTTTACCTCAATTCTCTCTTAAAATACTGATAGTTTGTCATGCTTCATTCATGATAAACACTCGGCAATGTGCTTCGTCAGGATATCAAAACACCTCATAGTTTGGTCATAAAACATTCAACAATCGTCTCGGTGTTTCAATATCCTGATGAAACATTCTTTGTGTTATTTACTATAAATGTTATATGGCATATTTTTGTAAGCGGTCTCGATCGTGAAATCTAGCAATTTGATTGGTTCCTGAGCGCTCCGGGGTCTGCCGTTCTTGACCACTGACCACTAGTTGCTGACGCGGTGAAAATTTTATCAACAAAATGAAAATCAGCTAACTTTCGGGCGCAACTAACTTTCAAACGGGCGCAGCTAACTTTCAAACCGCTTTATATTCTGTGTGTGACTTCGTTCGTTCGTTCGTTCGTTCGTTCGTTCGTTCGTTCGTTCGTTAGGAATCAATAGCAAGCGACATTTTTGACGGGACATTTTTAACGCGATGTTTTGAACGCCACAGGGCACCGCTTTTTTAGCACTGTGTCTGTGTTTTTTTCTATACTGTCATGTAGGGTCAAAAAGTGTAAGTAACAATCAAAGTGGTAACAAAAGAAGAGTCGGAGCCAATCAAACAGCGAGTACGAAGGGGCAGTATCGTTCGTAACCAATCAAATAACGAATACGAAGATATAGGCGGACCGAGGTTTTCCGATCTCAACATCACGTTGACTTATGGTTTTGCGAAATTATTGCGATAAAACTGTGTGTTTTGACTTTGTTCAGTCGTGCTCTAGCGTTGTTGGTGCTCACTTCAGTTTATTAATTGCTAAGTACTTTGATGATTAATTACCACAAATTTGTTGTAGGCCCCTAAGTATGATTTACCACAGTTTTCAAAAGCTAATGGTATTAAATAGTATGCCGCTTCGGGGGGAAATTGAGCCTCTTCGGAGGAGAACAAATTGTATTAAGCCTCGTTGTAAGCCTCTTCGGAGGAGGACAAATGGGCCTCTTCGGAGGAGAACACTAGAACTTCTTCGGAGAAAAACAATTTGTAAGCTTTGTATAAAGCTTCTTCGTAAGCCTTGTTTGTTTATCGGTTGCCGGTTTATTTGTCTGTCTGTCGCCCGGATATCTCAAACGGTATTACACCGATTTTCATGAAAGTTCCCAGACGAGTTGGCCATAGATCAATGACCAACATGTTAAACTATGGTTGAATTTAGTCAAAATGTGAAAGAGAAATTAATAAAAATCTGACTGCAAGAATCTCCGTGTAGAAGAAATACTTGATTGCGCTCATTATCCTTATTTTATGCAAATATTTTGCATTATTTTGGTACGAATGCAATGAAGCATTTTATTCATACATGCATGTGTTGGTCTCGTGAGCTAGCCTGGTTAGCGGGACAGCTCGTTTTCTTTTTAAACCTCTCTAATAACCCTCTAGTTACAAATGTTACATAAAGAGCAAGCTATATAGCGTATAGCTGCGCCTATTAGTAACTTCGCCGGAATGTTGTTTAATCCTGTAGCTTTGTCTAGTTTCAAATAATTTAATAAATTGAAAATTTCCTCTACAGTAGCTTTCGCAATAGAAAAGGTAGAGCCGACTGAAGGTATATAGTCTTCAAATGAGGGAAGTCTTCATCCGAAGGTATCAGTTGACTTGCTAAATTAGGCCTAACGCCGGTAGTACGTTTATTTAAGAACTCCGGAATTTAATCGGGTTTAGACAACACTGTATTGCCAGATGTTGGTCTAATACTTAATTTGGAGCGAATAATTTTTGTCTTGTCATGACATTGTTTATTGGTTTCCATATTAGCTTACTATTGCCTAGATTACCTTCAATTTGTTTCAGTATCTACTGCGCATGCGAGTAGACACTACGTCGGCATGCAAGGTTTTCCGATGTTAGTTAAGTAACAAAAGAATATTCTTCGGGTCCAACCAAATTTCAGAAGGTTTTTCCAATCACATCCCGAGTTAGTCTGAGCAGTCTGACGCAACACGGTAGATACATGTACGTGTAAACGTACCTATTTTTTATAATGTCCGGCGAAAACGGCTGTAACATTGTTCGTAATGATATAACTTTTACTTCTCACAAAGTGAATAGAATTTCAGATGTTTTCCTCTATTTAACTTCTTAACACGGGCAACCTTGAGTACTATGTCAACAAAAGTAATTGAAAACTGCTGTTTAAGATAGAAATTTTAGGAATCTAGCTAAACGGAAAGTACTTTGAAAATTAAAAATGGGAAAAAATCAGCCATTTTGGTTTATTTCGCCAGTATTGAAAGATGGAGGCGACTACGAACCTAACACTTTGTCGAGTTTTTACAGAACGTTTGCAACACTTGTAGTCATATAATAAACTACTTATATTGACCTTGTTGTTTGCATGTCTACTAGTGAAATATCGGACCTCCATCTTCCGTACTAAAAACGTCAGTCCGATATTTCATTATAGTACACAATCATTTTCAAAAGTGTTGCGACACTCACAAGGTTTATGAGTCATTTTCTCTTTTTGTGACTCCCCCAGCCCCCTCTTCAATGTTGTATGCCATGTCTACAGCGAATTTCGTAGAAATCATAACTTGTTTCGCTAGACAACATTGTAAAGGGAGGGGGAGGGAGGGAAAGTGGTCATATTGCCAAATAGACGATATATATGAGCTATATGTTAGAAAATCTCAGGTGTCCCAAAAACTTTTGAAATTGATTGTCCGAATTCCAAAGTTCCAGGCACTAACATAAAAAAATAATATAAAACGTCACATTCACCATTATTGTGTGAAGTTACGTTCATAGAGCAGAACAATTACCTGCAAGATAGTATCATTTCACAAATTCAAAAATACTTTAAACAGGGGGGGTATATGTCATAATATCATACATTAATTTTCTGAGCAATATGGGCGTTTCAAGCTGACGTATTTAAGACTACATGCGTAAAAATCGGGAATATCATTGAAAATCACGAAGGTACATGTATATTTCATTAGGTCAAGAGATACATTCTCTTTCAAGCGTATGCAATAATCTTATAGTCATGATGACGTAAAGGGCGTGCGTTTTGAACGTAACAGTAAACTTCGCATGCGCCTGATTTGTAATGCAATACGACGACAAAGTAATATAAAATCACCCAAGCACACTATAGAGCCTTCTAAATTCTTACAATGGTTTTCCACGGAAAGATATCGAGCCCAACGCGCTCGTTAGTTATGCTCCTTGGTATGGATAATAAATATTCATGTCGGGAAATTGCTGCCAAAACTTGTATTTCAAAGTCCACAGTAGCGCGGTTATTGAAAGACCCTAATCGCAGAGAGGAAAGGCAACAAAGAAAAGGCGCAACGACTGGACGACCAAAAAGTTGTCAGAGCGTGATCGCAGATATTTGGTTCGCGATCTACTTCGACTGCGTAAGGGGAATGCAAATTTTACATTGAAAGGATTGCTAATCTATAGCGGACTTCAGTCAACCGGTGTGTCCTATGGAACATTCTACAGGGAAATTAGGTATCTGTAATTCAATTTTTTGAAGCGCGAAAAAAGGGGTACTCACCTCCCGTGACTGCAGGAAGCGGAAACAATTTGCCGGTAAATGTAGAAAAATATTGAAGAGCAAGCCAAATTTTTTTCTTAAACATATCGCGTTCTCTTTCGATGGAGTGTCATTTGTGTACAAGAGCAGACCAATGCAGGATGCTGTTGCCCCGAAAGGAAAAATATGGAGAAAAAGAAGTGAAGGGCTCCAACTAACAAGTAAGGGATCAAAATAATTGCCTGGTGGAAAGCGGTTATACCTCCTTTGTTGCTATTGCATTCGGTAAAAGCGCGTTCTCCAGATCTAAACCCAATCGAGAACTTGATTCACAACGCGTTTTGGCATACTTAATAAGAGATTGTCAATAAAATTTACTGACGTTTGCATTACAGCTTTGCGTACTCTTATCTTGAATTGACACCAAGTTTCGTTTATAATTTCTTCGGCGATAACCTGGTTCGCAACTTCTTTTTTAACTAAGAGGATTGTCACGTCTTCAGGACAACGACAATGGCCAAATCCACACTAATCCATTTTTCAAACGAAAACGGTGACTTTTTGATACGGTTAGGGCTTTCGGCCACACTAATCCGGCGTTTTCGGTGACCGAAAACGGAGCGTTTCGAAAACGCCCTAGCTTCAGAGTGGAGACATTCGAAGACGCCGTTTTTCTACATCAGTGTGGACGGCAAAAACGAAGTTTTTGGAAAACGATGATGTCGCCATTATATTATCTTGGTTTCAGTCACCTAGAACTATTCATTCATACCCTTGTAGATCTTTCTAGCGTTTTACTAAACGGCGAAAACAATTCGAAAACGATAGCAGTGTGGATGGAAAACTTTTGATACGTTTTCGAAACGAGGTCTCCGTTTGAAAACGGATTAGTGTGGACGCGGCACCGGGCTCGGGTACCCGGGATGGATCGCCTCCATATAAACACCCCCTGACATAACAGACAATAAAATACGTACCGATCATGCGTGGAACAGTGCACAAGGTCAAAGCGATGCCAAGTTCACACGTAAAAACGCACAAATTGTTCACAGTTGTTAACAGGCGTGAACAATGTTTTGTTGCACCACGTGAACAAGTTGTCAAGAAGTTGTTCACTTATAGTTCGAAAAACTTTGTTCACGGATAAATCAACAGTCATGACCAAGTTGTTCTAACAGTACATTTTTATACATCCTCGTACCCAGGCTTTTCGTTCCCGCCCTCGCGAACTCGTCACGTGCCTCCCAGAACCTGGGAGGTTTTAAAATACCGTTATTAGGGAGGGGATGGTAAGTACGTATAGTCTTGTGGTATAGTTTCGGCGCCGTACGAGATCACATATCATTTCGTATCATTTAAACTGGCTTGATGGCGAAACAGTTTATTAATATAGCGAAAAAGTTCTACAGTGAGGGAATAACACGTTCGTGCTGCCGCTTGTGTCTCAAGATTTGCGATGTATTAACTCACTGCAAAAATATGGCGTAGGTCGCCAGTTACTGACTCTTCTCGATTAATAACCTTAAGAACGGCAGCTGTTACTTCATTACACTAATTTATTTTCCTGAGCTGATCATCAATGAGCGAGTTCAGCGGCGAAACGACGAGCTCAACAGCAGAAGAAATGATTGACGAGCTTCGACATGATTGCCTCTGCAGGTATAAATATCTCTCAGTGAGCAGAGAACAAAACAGTTGGTAAATCAGCGATTTCCCATATCCTGTAGGCAATACATAAGCAGGTGACTTGGTTTGGCTTTAAATTAACATTTGTATAAATACTCCTTTTGATAGCGGAATCCAGAAATGATAAAAACAGAACACGAACGTGTAAACGACCACCCCCCCCCCCCTTAGTGTATCCAGATTCTGGGAGGCACATGACCAGCCCATGCCAGAGTTTTCGCTCGACGAGTTCGCGAGGGCGGGAGCGAAAAGCCTGGGTACGAGGTTGATTTTTATAGCCAACAACGTTGTTCGCACATGATGTAACATGTTGTAACAGCATGATGAAGTAACAAGGCTGAACAACAATGTTACAACAATTGTGAACATGACTGGTGTATCAACACGTCCTTCATTGGTTGTTTCAACATGCGTGGACAACTGCTGTTGTTTCATGAAGCTGTAACACCATGATGAAACATGATGAACTGATATTGTTAAAAATACGTATCGATCATGGGCGGAACAGTGCACAAGGCCAAATAAGCGATGCCAACTTTCTCCGGTGCAACCCCATATCTGAGAGTAAGTATTTTAGCAAAAAACGGAGCTATTCCGTCGCTGTACAACAATGTACAATTCACTGTCAAGGAGTTAAACACAAGTTAAACACACGTCCATTTACATATGAAAATGAAGCGAGAAACTCTTTGATAAGTGTTGAAATTTAAAGTTTAATGATGAAATCTTACCCTAATCCAAAAACAATTATATTCTTGATTTATTTAAAGTGAATTTGACATAATTGATCCCGATTTAATTATATACAGTAGTCATAAAAGTGGCGGGCGAGTGCATGTGCATCGCGATTGAAACAATTTAGCTAACTTAACTTAACTTTTCAGACAACCACGAGAATTATTATAGCGCGTATTCATATGCAGTGAAGGAAGACCCGGACTTCGTGCGATCACCCAACCATCCAGTCCCAAGACCGCCAACGCCACGCGTAAAAGAAAAACGGTTGGAAAACAAACGAGAACAAAAAGACGAAAACGACTGACAGCTTTTGATGTAGTTGGCATCATCCAAACAAAAAAATTACGAGGCACTTGCAGCTAAATGCCAAGAGGAGGGGAAAACAGATTTAGCGGAGTTCATGGCGAATCGGGGTCCTAAGGTCGTAAACGAGGCTTTAGAAACGGCGAAGGAGTTGAGTGAAGCTCAGCAGCGCATGGAAAGAGAGAAAAAATATCGAATAGATTTATTGGAGGAACATGTAGACAAGCCATGTGCTGACGGTTGCCAAGGGGCGTGGTTATGTGCTGCAAAAGAAATTTTGCAGTTGAATGGTATCGGTGCAGAGTCATTTTCTTCTGCGATATATGAAGCGTTAAAACGAGGAAGAGGAAAATGCCGAAACATTTTTATTTATGGTCCGGCTAATTCTGGCAAAACCTTCCTTCTTTCCCCACTAAAAACCATCTTCGAATGTTTTCTCAACCCTGCTTCCGGTACTTTTGCCTGGCTTGGCTGGCATAGGGACGGTTGAAGTGGTCTTACTAAATGATTTTCGCTGGAAACCGTCACTGATACCGTGGTGTGAGCTGTTGCAAGTTCTTGAAGGAGATGTCGTTCATTTTCCAGCTCCGAAAAGTGTAATGAATAGAGACATTGTTCTGGAGAAAGATACCCCTTTCTTTGCAACAAGTGATGCACCTCTTGTCCTTATAAAGGGCGGGTGTATTGACAGAGTTAACACCGAAATGATGCAAGTGAGATGGCGCGTGCTCAAGTTGCACCGACAGATATCACAAGACGAACAGAAAGAGTTTAAAACCATGTAATTCTTGTTTTTCAAAGCTCATTTGAACTAACAGTCAGCAGTAATATCGAAGAGAACAACACTACATGCAGTAACCTTTTCCGGGTATGACGTAATCCCTCAAGCGTTGTCTCAATATTACTCGCACGATGCTCACCACGGTGCTCACGTCCCAAAATCAAAATATACCACAAGAGAGCAGTTGATTTCCCGTTTTCTCATCTTTGATAACTTACTTAATACGTTTACAAATGTAACGAATATTATTAAACGACTATTGCGCTTGGAAAATGAGTTTGTCAACGATGCTCGCTTTTATAGCCTAAAGAAACCTGAACTATTCTGGTTATTTATAGTTTGGGTGAGCACCGTGAGACAATTATATCTTCTCTCGGTTCATTTCAAATAAAAGTTACGTAGAAAATAGCAAAGTTCCCTCCCCTTAATATAATTAATAACACTGTTAACTTTTAGTGACGAATTTCTTGGTAATATTGCTGTAATGTGGGCATATTGCGATAAACGTGCGGCTGAGCATCGTCGTGCGCATCGTTGTATCAACCGCGCGGAATGTTGTTAGCATTGATATTTCGTTCTAAATCCTTTACATTGTATGACAGTGTCAACGCGTTGTAAACAGAACGAGGACGGTGTTGAGGTTACTCTAAAAATTATGCATTCTCTTTGTTTTGCAAAAATAATTATTTTGTTTAGAGGACGTCGTCGTTGAGGTTGAAGTCGTAGATCTTAAAGGAGATTGGCAATAAAAATTAAGTTTGTCTAATTTGAAAGAACTCGTAAAATTATAATAGAAGATCTTTTGCAACTTTTTCGTATCTTTCTTCGTTTTCAAGATATTTCAATTTGTTTAATATGTAAATGAGATGGTCTCTGACGTCAGGAGCAGGGTACAGTATTTTCACACCTAGCAAAATCAGTTATATCTCCAAGTATGTTTAACGAAATAACTTGAAACTGTGCACATAAAAACGCCTTGTGACACTAAACATTTTATGTTGAGCAATCATAGAGGTGTAAGTGATTTATGAAAATACTGTACCCTGCTCCTGACGTTAGAGATAATCTAATTTACATATCAAACAAAATGAAATATTTTAAAAACGAAGAAAGATACAAAAAAGTTGCAAAAGATCTTCTATTACAATTTTACGAGTTCTTTCAAATTTGACAAACTTCAGCTCGTTAAAGTCCCTAATATCATTCATTATTCTCTACCTCATGAGTCCGCTGTCCTACAATAATTATTCCAACAATATTTCATATCTTATTTTTAAGTTTTTTCGTATGTTTTTGCTGTACAAGCTGTCATGCGTAAACAATGGATAGTAAAAAGACTGGAAAGGAAACTTGATGGCGTGAGCATAACAACCTGGTTGAAATTAACAAACTTAAAAAACCCTTGTATATTCAAAGTTTAGGATTAATACAACTTAAAATGAAAATCGAACTGCCTGTAAATACGATAAAGCCACAATACGATAAAAGTCCCATCTATGCTGACTTATTTTAAAAGAAAATATCAAGGTTTACTAGTTAAAATATGGCATCCCGAATTCCAAGCAAAACAAAGTACTATTTTGGGACGCCTGTTTCTTTGAAACAACACAGAAAACATCAAAACAAAGATCAACAACGTTTACGTCGAGCACTCGATTGTGACTTAGGCAGGTTTCTAAGGGATAAAATCATTTGAAACGTCAACGTAGTCACTCATCTGAATGTGAGAACATGAATTTGAAGGAAAGTTCACTTAAAAACCTCAGTAAAACAAGCATTCTCACCCCATTCGTGACATCACAATTTGCCACTAGGTTTCAACCATTTTACAAACTCAGTGAATGAGATTCAACCAATCAAAAGGCTCAAAACACCCCACGTGCCTATTAGTTTCCTATCCAGTCCTTTTACAATCTATGGTTAAACTTAGAGAAAAACTCTGAGCTCCATACGGGACTCGAACCCACAACATTCCAGCCGGACAAAATGCCAGCCGGACGCTCTCATCATTGAGCCACTGGAACTCAGATGGTAGACGTACCGTGGTTCTTCTCAATATTTATAGGCCTGGGGCTAGTCTATCCGTACGTGTGTCACAAGTACTTGTTGGGCTACAAGTCGCATTGTATCAGTTTATTTTCAGTAAACGTTTTTTGTAAATGTTTTTCGGTTTACCATCTGAGGGCCAGTGGCTCAATTGTGAGAGTTTCCGGCTGGCATTCGGAAGGAAGGATTGAAGGAAGGTAGGAAGGAAGGAAGAAAGATAGGAAGGTAGGTAGGAAGGAAGGAAGGAAGGGAGGAAGGAAGGAAGGAAGGAAGGAAGGAAGGAAGGAAGGAAGGAAGGAAGGAATGAAGGAAGGAAGGAAGGAAGGAAGGAAGGAAGGAAGGAAGGAAGGAAGGAGGGAGGAAGGTAGGTAGGTAGGTAGGTAGGTATTGCACGTGCGCGCGTGCGTACGTTGGTTGGATGGATGGATGGATGGTTGGTTGGTTGGATGGTTGGATGGTTGGTTGGTTGGATGGTTGGATGGTTGGTTGGTTGGTTGGTTGGATGGTTGGTTGGTTGGATGGTTGGATGGTTGGATGGTTGGATGGTTGGATGGTTGGATGGTTGGATGGTTGGATGGTTGGATGGTTGGATGGTTGGATGGTTGGATGGTTGGATGGTTGGATGGTTGGATGGTTGGATGGTTGGATGGTTGGATGGTTGGATGGTTGGATGGTTGGATGGTTGGATGGTTGGATGGTTGGATGGTTGGATGGTTGGATGGTTGGATGGTTGGATGGTTGGATGGTTGGATGGTTGGATGGTTGGATGCTTGGATGGATGGCTGGATGGATGGATGGTTGGATGGTTGGATGGATGGATGGATGGATGGATGGTTGGATGGATGGATGGATGGATGGATGGTTGGTTGGTTGGTTGGTTTGTCGCATGGTTGGTTGGTTGGTTGGTTGGTTATTATTTATTTATTTATTTATTTATTTATTTACTTATTTACTTATTTACTTATTTATTTATTTATTTATTTATTTATTTATTTATTTATTTATTTATTTATGTATTTATTTATTTATTTATTTATTTACATATTTATTGTTTTAATTATTTATTTCTTTATTTATTTATTGGTCCAATATTATTTGGTCATGTTGTGGATTTACATTTACATTGTTAAAAGTCGGCAAAATACTATTAAGATATCACGCAAACTACTATAATAAAAATATACTAATGGAGGTTAAAACCTAAAAAGTATTAAAAAAAAGTAGGAGAAATAAAAATTAAAATTAAAATAAAGATTAAAACAGGCTATTTTTAAAAGAGTCAATAGATTTGGCATTAACTGTTTCTGCTGGAAGTTGGTTCCATTCACTAATTGTTCTTGGGAAAAAATGAGTACTTAATGTACCTAATAATTAAACTGGTGACTACCCTGGGTTCTCCGTTCATTGTTTGGAATTAGATATTCTTCCCAATGTCCTTCCAAGTAACCATGGCACATTTTATACATGGTCGTGAGCCTTGCTCGTTTTCGCATTTTTTTCAAGAGTGTCCCATTTAAATCTTTGAAGCATACTTGTCACGCTTGCTGTTCGAACGTATTGACCAGTGCAGAATCGAGCTGCATTTCTTTGTACTCTTTCGAGATAATATGGATCTCATGCGGTACAGGCATATAGATGTTTTGGCCTCACAAGAGCCGTATAGGCTATTTCCTTCACGTTTTGAGGACAGTTCCAGAGGTTACGTTTAATAAGTCCTAATATCTATTTGCCTTTGATGTAATGTTGGTAATGTGTGGTGCATGGCCATCTCATTTTCTGATCAACCACAATTCCCAGGTAAAGATGGGATTTAACTTCTTCAATTATTTCACCGCAGAATACATATTCTCGTTTAGGTGGTGGATTTCTCTTGGTCGTAATACACATAGTCTTACATTTCGACTGGTTGAACTCCACTTGCCACGTTTGTTGGAGATCATTAGGATTTAAATTGCGTTATTTGGCAAAATGTTTGTGATAAGACTGGTTATAGCTGGATTTACGACATGGATGAACAAATGAAAATTATTACAATAATCTCGGGCATATTGTCAGGTACGTGACTATACTAACCTAGATGATCAACTTCAATGATACTCCTAGGTTCAAACCATTTATTTTATAACGTCAGTCACTACCACCAACACTCTTTCTCAAGACTACACTAATCTAGATGATCAACTTCAATAAACATCTACAGTCCCTGCGCAGTTTCGCAATGTTGTACGGATTGCTAAATTGCAAGCAAGATTTTTGAAAGATAACAGAAATGTTTCGTGATGATTAGTTTTGCGTGTTTTGGGAATCAATTTCGGTATGCGCTACGCTACGCTATTCAGGAAATGAATCAGTTGTCAAATGAATCAGTATTCTAAGATAAGTTTGAGGCAAGAGTTGGCTTAATCTATCCAAGTGTTTGATCACATATCGCTTATGATTTTCCTATGTGTTTGGTTTATATATATTACAGTGCCCTGTATTTACACTATGCGCATGTATATAAGAAATTTATGATGACAAAATATGTTGGCTGTTACATAGACATTACAAAACCTTGACTTGCTGTTTTGTTTACTTGTTTTAGGTGTTATTCAATATCTTGTATAATGAAATTAAGAAACCAAAGTTTGTGCACACCAGAGCTGCAACAGCGGTCTGACCACAGAATAGTAGATACACCAGAAGAAGTCTGACTCTTGTGAAAGTACTAAAATATTCTATAATATGGTGTCTAAGTGCCACCAATTGTATATTTTGATAAATTGTTGAAAAGCTATTGTGAAGTGTTGGGAAACTTAAAGCCTTGAATATGTTGAAAGCCTTGAAATGAAGAAATATATCTGTTGAAACTACAATACTGAGTATTGTTGTACTGTTTTATTTAAAACACTAGCAGAATCACAAAATGTTAGTGATGTGCATAAATATGACAGGTAAAATGTTGTTTTGGAACACAATGTTGATATTTATCTGGGGTGATTAATTCTTTGAAAGTTTTCATGGCGATAATTTAATATAGCTTATTTTTGTGGAAACACCATGAAGAATATTTATTTGGTAAGCTTTCGGCTTGAGTCAACAGGCTGAAATGCTATAAATATTTTACGTGGTGTTTCCACAAAAATAATCTACATGTATATGATCTGTGGTGAGTTGTACAAAGATGAGATAGCTTATCTAGTTGATAAGTTCTAGCTAAACAACAACACTAATCATGCTTTGAACAATCTAATATAAAATTTTATCCACTGAATAGTTATGTACCTGATAGTGTTGTTCAGTGGATAAAAGTTAAATTTGTTTGTTCAAAGCACCACTAGAGTGGTTCTGTAGCTAGGATTTATCCACCAGATAAGCTATCCGGGCTTTGTACAAAAATCTGAATTTTACCAGTTCACTTCATGTAAAACTTGGGGGCATGTTTATGATGCTAATATATGCTGTTTTGGAAACAGCCAGTAAAGATATATGTATAGTACATGTATGTGCCATGTTCAAATTAGCAATACATGTATAAAATGATTTAAAATACTGAACTATCATTTTTTGTGTGTGTCTGTATGCTTTTCACACATTTTCATGCATTGCTTCTTAAGTCTATATCTCTTTCTGTGCTTAACAGTGGTAGTCACATGTACGCATTGCGTACCTATTTTTTTACTCTGACGACGGGCTCTGCTTGAAACGTCAGTATTTCGTTATCAAAACTAATCTCAGCAGTTTACCATCTTTTTCTTTGCACCATCTAAAACACTGCCTACACAACACTCTAGTTTTTACTCTGACGACGGGCTCTGCTTGAAACGTCAGTATTTCGTTATCAAAACTAATCTCAGCAGTTTACCAACTTTTCACTTTGCTCCATCTGAAACACTGCCTACACAGAAATCTTGTTTTTATCCTGATGAAGGTCTCTGCTTGAAACGTCAGTATTTCGTTATCAAAACTATTTTCAGCAGTTTACCATCTTTTCACTTTGCTCTATCTAAAATACTGCCTACACAGCACTCTGTGACTGACGTTATAAAGTAAACAAGACGCCTGCTCAGGCGTTCACTCGAGCTACTGATTTCTACAAATATTGGCGTAGACTTCGCACATCTAGAAAACCTGAGGAACAGCGTGCGCATATTAAGTATTTGTTAAAAAAAATACAAAACTCTCAGACGCAATCATTAAGCAGTGTAGTAAGTTATGTAGAAGCGCTCTGAAACTGTGTAATTGTACAGTTAGACGTATTAATTAACGCTGATTGTCGATTTGAATTGGGAGTATTATATGAACTATGAAGGAGTGTAACCAAAAGTCGAGTGTCGAGAGTCGAGACTACAAGTCGAGAGTCGAGACAAAAAAGTCGTGAGTCGAGAGAGAGAGAAAAAAAAGACAAAATATATATAAATATATATATTTATATTATAAGTTTTAATAATATACTGTGAAAAATCTGAACCAAATATAGTGACCAAACCGAACGAAACAACATGTCGCCAATGTTAAGCGCAATTGCGCCTGGAGTTGATGTTTAATCACATTATCTTTTGCGTTGGAAGGTAATATGGTAAACTCGTCGTCTCATATTATACTTTCATAACAAAAGGGTATGCGCAAACTGAAAGTGCCGTGTATACAGCCATTATTATTTACCTTCTTTAAATACAGGACGATCCAATAGAATTGTGTACCTGTGTTTAACTATAGTGGTCTGAGTGTGTTTTCCGCGAATAACCACATGCATTGTTGTTTCATTTTGTCACAATATTTGGGTCATGTCTTCCAGTTTTATAATATTTTATATTTTACTATTTGTTCTTGTTTAAAGGCTTACGAATTACAAAATTTATGACTTTTTGAGTCCGAGTCCGGGTTTCATAGTATGCCAGTATACCCCGCTTCCTTAGCGCAAATAGCTCGATGATTATCACACCTTTGTAATTCTTATTTTTTTATCTCTCTCGACTCTCGACTTCTTTGTCTCGACTCTCGACTTTTAGTCTCGACTCTCGACTTTTTTGTCTCGACTCTCGACTTCTTTGTCTCGACTCTCGACTTCTTTGTCTCGACTCTCGACTTCTTTGTCTCGACTCTCCACTTCCTTGTCTCGACTCTCGACTTTTTTGTCTCGACTCTCGACTTTTTTGTCTCGACTCTCGACTTTTTTGTCTCGACTCTTGACTTCTTAGTCTCGACTCTCGACTTCTTTGTCTCGACTCTCCACTTTTTTGTCTCGACTCTTGACACTCGACTTTTGGTTACACTCACTATGGAGTACTTGGTTCCATGAAGCGATTTTGGTGTAAACAAGAAGCCCGTTTAGCCGAATAATCAAACGATCTGAATACTTTCAGTAGACTAGACAAAACCGATAGTGCTGAATTCGGCAGGTTCAAGCGATGGTTCCGATATATAATTCATGTAAATCGTACCAACAGAAAATATTTAAACATGTTTTGAAACACATTTCCAAATGTAATACGACACCTTCATGATAGCGACTTGTAGACGACTAACATATCTAAACCAAAAGGCCATTGGGACGAGGTTGATATCTAAACATATTTTTTGCATTATTCGGTGCCTACCACCTGCGTTTCGTAGTTCTTGGACCAAGCAGCAAGACGATTAACACTAGGTATTAAAACAGTACGTATATGTTCTTTGATATTCTGTTGCTCTTTCTTGTACCTCTAGTCCTCAAGCCAAGGCTTCCTAGGAACTGATGTCATCATGTCAAGTGTCAACACGGCATTTTCTCGCGTCTGTAATATACTCAGCAACATTACTAATCAACTACTGATGAATTCGCCAATACCGGGGAAATCACCTCAACCCAACTCGCATCCTCGTACCCAGGGTCTTATCTCCGCTCCCACGCGCTGCGAAAAGACCCTGGTTGGGGCTGGTCACGTGTTTCGAGGGCAAAAATATAACTTACTGGGGGTGGGTTATTTAGAAACGTGGCTAAACTGCACATTTATTTTATTCTGACAAGACAAGATGTACGTTTTATAACTGTCAAGAAAGCCAGACTCAGAGTACATGCCCAAATCGATGTTTATTTACGTCAGTTTACTCAGTGTTGTGCGATGCTGTAAACTGTATGTAGAAACAGAAGTCGCCATCCTGAACTTGAAGGCCCCTATGTCTCGATTGGCTTTCTGAAATAGTAAAATACGTGTAAATCTCTCCGGTTGATTAGCGCCTTGGGTTTTATTCGTCGAAGTCTACCCGAATACACCGCCAATTTTTCGTTAGTCGCTTTGTGTCCCGCCGCTTGCCTTTGTTGTTTTTTATGTGCCAACTGTCAATGTTTTCAAGCGTTTCGTTGCGCGCGTCTGACTGTTTGCGTTTATACGAAACGGTTGCCTAAAAAACAAAGACAATATCAGTAAACTATATGAACATTTATAGAATAGATGATCAAGGTGATATTTAAAGGTGATATTTAAAGGTAATACAAATGTGCCTGAGTTGTTTAAGGAGTCTGAACGGCGAAGTAAACATATTTATTAAAATATATTGAACTCAGTTGAACGATGGTCATGCCATAATTTGGATCTTTCGGAATTTAACGTTTATAACGAAGTGTTTTCCATAATTTAGGAAACATAGAACGGTATAACATTCGCGCTGCGGATTCAGTGGTGAGTTTTGGCTGTAATTCTGTAAAATACAGTGACAAGAAAAACATTGAACAAGCATTGAACAACGTTCAGCGCGCGATATAATAATACTGTAAAATGTTAACAATAGTAAGTAAGACGCGATACTGATAGGTAGACAACTTTAGTGAAATTGAGGCTAGCAATTAACAGTTGACAACATGAGCTTGTGGCTCCTTTTATGAATTATGATGCCGAATGTTATTAAATAAGGTTGGCTCAGTTTAAAAATCAGCAATATAGTTCAAGTATAAGTGCCTACTTTAATACACCGGCCCGCCGCTGCACGCTGCATGAAATTGTTGTATGCGATGTAGAAATTAAAGAAATAGTAAATGTGATGAACTAACCTGTTGGAACTTCTAAAGCACAGAATAAAGAATGTATAGCCTTGTTGACAGCTGCAAGCCCAAGGTGTTGAATCTGTATACCGGTATGAACTCCGCGAGCGTTGGCCGTTGCAAGAGATGCAGTGGGAAAATTTCCACACTTTCTTTCGAATGGAGGTTCAAACGATTGTCAACCAAAATAATTTGTGAATTTCGCATAGTCTTGATTCAGTTGATTGTAAGGAAATTTAAATCCGGTTATTGTAAAATTTAAAATCTTCAGGCTGCTAATATCAGATCGCTGATGAGTGATGACTGTAGAAATCCATTCGAAGAATATAGAATCTCGCTGCTCGTCGGATTGAACGACGGAAGGCTTTTGTAGAAGTTCAGAATTGTAATTCAATAATACCAGATTGTTATCCATGGAGTGTTTAATTTGCATAATGAGCTTTCCTCGATATTCAGAGCTCGATATTGTAAATATTCTTGATTCGAGGTACTGCGACAAATTTTCAAAACAACCACCCGACCCTGACAAGAAAAGTTTGTTATCTCCCATATTCTGGGAGACACGTGACCAGCCCCAACCAGGGTCTTTTCGCAGCGCGGGGGAGCCTGCCTCCTCCACAGGCCCTATTGCATCATGGACAGGACACACACGCCGAATTTAGGGCCTGCAAGATCCTGTAAAAAATTTGGCAAAACTTGGCACGGAATAAATTTGCATAATTAACTACATTATTAATAGCCATGGCTATATCCGAAGATTTTGAAGGCCATTGAAGACTTATTACATACGAATCCTAGCTTTAAAATGCAGGAATTGTTGAAGAAAGCAATTACGGTTGAACTTTGTCAACTTTCGGCCGGAATAATCAACGAAAATAGGGGCTGTTTATATGGGAGGCGGGACGGGACGTTTGCCGGGACGGGACGTTTTTCATCCCGGGTTTACATGAGTTCTACCACCCGGGACGTTCAACAAGCATCTCTAGTTCGTGTTGGACATGTTCGGTATTTCGCTTTTTTTAGGGAAACTAAGCTATTTGGTCGGATAAACTGTACGTATCTTGTAGCCAGATGAATTATCTTTCTTCCAGTATATTTGATAGCTTCTACAGTGGTTTATTTCTCAAGAAAACATTCGGAGAAGACAGATTATAATACATACGAAAAATAATTTCAAAATAGCGGCCGCTATTATTTGGACATGTTCGGTATTTCGCTTTTTTTAAGAAAACTAAGCTATTTGGTCGGATAAACTGTACGTATTTTGTAGCCAGATGAATTATCTTTCTTCCAGTATATTTGATAGCTTCTACAGTGGATTATTTCTTGAGAAAACGTTCGCAGTGGCAAACGGACTAGGCATTTTTGTTTTTGCATCACATGACAAATGTTGCAAAGTCAGCATAATATCATCCCGGCAAAGCGGGACGGAGTGTTTACATGAGAAAAATTGTCTTGGATTTGCCGGGATCCCGGCTGAGCGAACCGCGATGAAAAACGTCCCGGCAAACATCTTTCCATATAAACGGAACGGGATAAATAAGAGAGATATACATGCATGGTGAGATCCCAGCAAACGTCCCGTCCCGCCTCCCATGTAAACAGCCCTTTCGGTTTCCACAATTCCACAACAACTGAAACTTGAATTACGCTACACTATAGCCTACAATTTAACAAAATTAAATCTCATTAACTCTTGGTCAGTTGACAGTCTTCGATAGCTAAATAAAACAAAAAACAATGCGAAAAACCTGTTACTTTCCTGACCGTCGAATTTGCTTTTGTTCGGCAGATATTTTCCCCTTCAATTCCTTTTTGTCGCTAAAAATATTATTGGCAGAAGGTCGGTAATTCTAAAACATACTGGTTTCTTCATTGTCATGATCTGTAAGAAAGTTTAGACCGAATTTCCTGGTGGGTCACAGTGTTTAAAGAACTTGGACGTACATTTGTCGAACAGCGGCCGGAAAAAATTTGCAGGCCCTCTCAAAACTATCGCCTCTAGGGCCTAGTCTCGCTGTGCATAATGGGATCGGTCACCATTTTGTTTACTGGATCTGGCAGGCCCTCTAAACAGTGTGTCCTGTCCATGATGCAATAGGGCCTGTGCAGGAGGCAGCGGGGGAGCGGAGATAAGACCCTGGGTACGAGGATGCCCAACTCGATCAAACTGTCGAAAACAAAGAACTCGAGAAATCGAAAATCAAGGCTGAGCTTACCGTTTCGCAAGGCCAGACGGGATGATGCAATAATGCCATTTTGTGGAACTCCCCCAAAAAAGCCGAAACCTAGACTCGGCCCACTTCGCTGTTTTAATATTTGCACGCTAGCATGATAGGTACCAGTCTCATCAAATACGCGCGTGCTTTAGAACGACGGGACTCAATCTCGTCCCCAGAGCCAAATATGCCCGGCCGCGCGTGGGAGGGATTTGGCTCTGGGGACGAGATTGGACGGGACTAGGCTGGACTCATTCTCGTCCCCAGAGCCTCTCCCGTGCTGGCGCGCGGAAAAGGCTCTGGGGGAATCCATATATCATCGCGATCTGATTGGTTGTTCAAATGCAAAGGCCTATATAACGATGGAGCTTTATAGTGAATATTTATAAATAAACAGTATTTGAGACACGAAAACTGACAACGAAGCACAGTTCTAATCATAGTTCTAATCCGAGCAATTTAATCGAACATTTTTCAAAGCAATCAACCCGTTTCCCCTTATATAATTAAATCAAACACAGAAGACAGACAGCAATATGAAATCGATAGGCGATAGACGATATTAAACAGCACACTGCTGGCTGTTCGTGCATGGTACATATTAAAAAGAATGTCATTGAAATATACACGTCAAATATAAACGAACGGTGCAACATATTAAAGAGAACTACCTTCACTAAAAGAAGCCGTAAATACGAAAAAATTCCGACACGGCTCTAGTATTGCCAAGCTCTGAAGCGAACTCGTAAATTTTAATGCCTTTTACCCCGCCGAATAAACGCGGTGATGAGCCACACTCAACAGGGACTTTCTTCGAACGGAATATACCACAATCAGAATTGTTCCAAAGTCAAACGAGTCAATACGAGACAGCCAAACCGCCAGAATCGAAAACGAAAGGAGAATTATATTCCAAACAACTGTCGGTGATCTCGTGTCCAACTCCCAAACCGCGAACTTAAACGCATGCGCTTTAGAAAGAACACCAAATAATCTTGGTGTTCCGGTTTGGATTCCCCCAGAGCCTTTTCCGCGCGCCAGCTCTAGAGAGGCGCTGGGGACGAGAATGGGCTGGACTCGGTCCAACCTCGTACCCAGGGTCTTATCTCCGCTCCCCCGCCCCCGCCCACCGCTGCGAAAAGACCCTGGTTTTGGCTGGTCACGTGTCTCCCAGAATATGGGAGATAACAAACTTTTCTTGTCAGGGTCGGGTGGTTCTATTGAAAATTTGTCGCAGTATACCTTGAATGCAAGAACAATAATTATCGAGCTCTGAATATCGAGGAAAGCTCATTGCGCAAATTATTAAAAACACTCCATGGATAACAATCTGGTATTATTGAAGTACAATTCTGAACTACTACAAAAGTCTTCCGTCGTTCAATCCGACGAGCAGCGAATTTAAGGAGATTCTATATTCTTCGAATGGATTTCTACAGTCATGATGTCATCACTCATTAGCGATCTGATATTAGCAGCCTGAAGATTAAACAGAGAGTTTTAAATTTTACAGTAGGCGGGTTGAAATTTCCTTACAATCAAGACTATGCGAAATTCACAAATTCTTTTGGTTGACAATCGCTTGAACCTCCATTCGAAAGAAAGTGTGGAAATTATCTCACTGCATCTCTTGCAACGGCCAACGCTCGCGGAATTCATATACAGATTCAGCACCTTGGGCTTGCAGCTGTAAACAAAGCTTTACATTCTTATTCTGTGCTTTAGAGATTCCAAGAGGTTAGTTCATTAACATTTACTATTTCTTTAAATTCAATTCTACATCGCTTAATTACAACAATGTCGTGCAGTTTCGTGAAGCGGCGGGCTGGTGTATTAAAGTAGGAATTTAAACTTGAACTATATTGCTGATTTTTAAACTGAGCCAACCTTATTTAATAACATTCATCATAAAAGCAGCCACAAGCTCATGTTGTCAACTTACTATTGTTAACATTTTACAGTATTATTATTAATATCGCGCGCTGAACGTTGTTGCTTGTTCAATGTTTTTCTTGTCACTGTATTTTACAGAATTACAGCCAAAACTCACCACTGAAACAGCGCAAATGTTATACCGTGCTATGTTTCCTAAATTATGGAAAATACTTCGTTATAAACGTTAAATTTGAAAGATCCAAGTTATTGCATGATCACCGTTCAAACTTCAATATATTTTAATAAATATGTAAACTTCGCCGTTCAGCCAACGTATATATTTATATTTTCGTTCTTGAGACTCCTTTATGTGTTTAAAAACAACTCAGGCACATTTGTATTACCTTTAAATATCACCACTGATATTGTCTTTGTTTTTTTAGGCAACCGTTTCGTATAAACGCAAACAGTCAGACGGCGCGCAACGAAACGCTTGAAAACATTGACAGTTGGCACATAAAAAACAACAAAGGCAAAGCGGCGGGACACAAAGCGACTAACGAAAAATTGGCGGTGTTTTGGGTAGACTTCGACGAATAAAACCCACTAATCAACCGGAGAGATTTACACGTATTTTACTATTTCAAAAAGCCAATAGAGACATAGAGGCCTTCGAGTTCAGGACGGCGACTTCTGTTTCTATACATACAGCATCGCACAACACTGAGGAAACTGACGTAAGTAAACATCGATTTGGGCATGCAGTCTGAGTCTGGCTTTCTTGACAGTTATAAAACGTACACTTTGTCGTGTCAGAATAAAATAAATCACATAAAAACATTGTCTTTGCGTGTTCACTTTAGCCACGTTTCTAAATAACCCACCCCCAGTAAGTCATATTTTTGCCCTCGAAACACGTGACCAGCCCCAACCAGGGTCTTTTCGCAGCCAGAGGAGGTTGGACAGCAGCAGCAAAGATATCATGGTCCTAAATACGAGAACAATTCGTGGTTATCATAGACAATTAATATGATCAGATTGTGCTTTATTTGGCGTATGTTTGTGACAATGGCGGATGGGCATTCAAGATTACAAGATAGTTTTCAAGGACTACTCGAGTTCCTTCGGATTCGATGCATTTTATGTTACAAATAATGGAACACTGAAATCAGAAACGAATTAGATGTTTACAACAAAGAAGGATTTGGTTGTGCTGTGCAACGTGTGATTCGTTACAACTGGAGAAAAGCGTGAGGTGAGAAATCAACATTATTTGTTGTTTAGTGGTTAATGATTTCCCTCTCAAATTTTTCCTATTCTATAACCTTATGATGCATTTTCCGTGGTTTAATGTTTTGCATTCTGCAGTATTACTGTAAACTTCTATAACTGTTCTGTGTAGCAATTATCTGGATCAATTAGATACAACTATCATCCTTGGGGTTTCCCCCCCGGTTTTTTAGCAAACAGTCTTGTTCCTTTTATACTTACTGTAACTTGTTCCCAAATTTTATAAAAGTGTGAATAAAGCTAGCTTAAAATGTATTATTCAATAACAATCTTGTGTTTTCTTTTATAATTAAGGTGAATTAAAAATCGAGATAATTTATTGGATTGCCTCCAGAATCTATTGATATGACTTGGTATATAACTGGTCAAATGTTAAGGTCAAATATATAAATGGTCAAATAAAGTGTATTTCCTGTATCCTCAATATATATGTAAATAAGGAACTTAAATGAAATTAAAATGTTTTGTCTCAATATTGATCTTGGTTACTTCTAAAGCACTACTGTATTGACACTGATACAGTTTTTAACATTGGTTCAACATTTTTGCATTGAAGCAACCCCCCCCCCCCCCCCCCCCCCGCGCTGCTGAGAAAACATCAACTTTGGCACATTTATTAGAGAGGGCATCAGAAAAGTTACTGTATTAAGGAAGACATGTGAATCAGACTCGGATTGGCCTATGTGCCATTGTGCCATGGCACATGGGCCCTTCTGGGACATCAAAATGGGCCCCTGACCAGACACACCCATAAAATATCAAATTGGAAGCATTGAAGCAATTACTTAATTCCGCGTTTGTGAAGTAAATGATAAGGAAAATACTCAAAATAGTTTGCAACAGAAGGCAACAGTAACACTTTGGAAGAAGTAATGATTTGTTCTGTAGAAGTTGATTTACTGAAGGCTGTTGATAACGAGGCAGTGTATCGAAAACTTGCGTCAAAGTCCTCGGAAATGGAACAGCTTCTTATGCTCTGAAATGTTAAAACTGTTTTGTTCTAAATGTTGAAAAGTCCTGAAATCTGTTGTATTTTGTGTAAATTGTGTGTTTTATATGAGGTTTTAATGTTTTATAATCTCCGGAATTCTATAAAATCTTCCTCCAAAACGCAGGAAATGCCATTTCAGAGACTCTACATTTCAAAATTTTCCGGGGCAGCATGCCCCCGGACCCTCCAAGAGGGGGTTTCACAACTAAAATGGCAAGGCCCCTAAATTGGGCCCAGTCCGAGCCTGATGTGAATGAACTATATATAATACAGACAAAGTCCAGCACAAGGGTGTCTGTCTTAGACATATATAGTTCACTGTTTATCAGTATGTACATGCAGTAGCCAGTAGCACTCAAATGCATGCAAAGGGATGAATAATATCCAGGCATTTAATTAGGCTTTGGGACCCAGCATTTGGATTGTATAACAATATGCAAGATAATACTTCT
The DNA here is from genome assembly GCA_035771165.1 of Paragorgia papillata. NCBI lineage: Eukaryota > Metazoa > Cnidaria > Anthozoa > Scleralcyonacea > Coralliidae > Paragorgia > Paragorgia papillata. Next base: position 1,327,410 of record JAWNZC010000158.1, read on the forward strand.
GTGTTAAAATTTTATTAGTTACTGTATGTCCACAATTATATATATATTATGCATTGCCTTATGTAATTATACAACATGACAACATGCAAAACTTCAAACTATTTGAATGTTATTTAGTAAAAGAGAATCCATCAATTTATCATTGTAAAAATCCTGTTCAGTTGGTGCTCGTGCCTGGGCACTCCTGAACACCACCAAAGTAAGTTCTTCCAACACTGACATCTGTACTGTATCTCTTCACTTCCTGTAAAAAATACAATGTGAGATGGAGTTATTAACTCTTTCATGTCTTAAACAACCTGAAACAAGGTACTTTTGAAAGTGTACATGTACACTTCCCCCACCCCATCAGCTTGTTTCCTACATCACTGACTCAGTTGAAATGGACAACTGGGGCTGAAGTGGGGCAAAAAGGATAATAAATATTTGTATACTGAAAAACAATACGAACAACAAATTATAACAATTTAGCAAAAAATAAAAAAAATACTACAACTACAATATATTATTCACAATAACAATGACCAATAATAAACTACAAATAATCCACACATCAATTTTAATAATCATACTGCTGTCATGGAACACAATGTTATTTAATATATAAAAATTAGCCATGCATATCAGGCCTGTATACATATATAGCAAATCTTTAAGAAAGTTCAGTACATTCTGTAATAATATTTACAGAATGTATGTAGGCCTGATATGTATACAATTTTTCCAGAATGATGGTGTTTTCATACAGCGAGGTCAAGCGTTTTGGCCCATAAAAACAGACAATACCAAATTTTACTCTTTAATAATTGTCCACCACTCATTCTACACTTACTCTAAAGAATAAAGCTCGAAATATTAGGCAACTTCCAAAATTCTTGAGAAAAAAACAAGCTTTAGTGGCGAGAGGCTCTCTTAAATTATTAGGCGCCATCTTAGCAAAAGCCGAAATACCATCGTCAGTTCAACGGCGAATATCTCGAAAACGGTGAGGGGATCGCTGGGGATCGTCTCCACAGAATCTAAGATGAGACATTTCTTCAACTCATTAGGCAAAAATTAGATAATTCGAACCATGGGAATTCACGATTTTTTGCTTTGAAGATTGTTGACAAACCGGAAGTGGGGTCTTCGCTTAGCGCGACACGACTTACATAAACAAAGTAGAAAAAATATATTACCTTGCAAAATCCTGCAGATATGGATAGTCCAACAATATACCAAACGATATCGCTGCTTTTTTAAAGAAAAAAATGAATGATGATGGCGTAATATTCGGTATTCTAAGTCCAATGCAAAATTTTCAGCCGATCAACGATAAGAAAACTGCGCAATTGCAATGGTCGACAATATCACGTGACAATCACATGACAGCTGTCCGGCCTCCTCTGTTTCGCAGCTGTGGGCGGGAGCGGGGTAGCGGAGATAAGACCCTGGGTACGAGGTTGGACTCGGCCTACCATAGGAGCCCGAGCAACCTCGTCCCCAGGGCCATTTGTGGGGGCTGGGCCAAGATGGCGGCCAAGAACAAATGGCCCTGGCACAGGCTGAGCTATCACCACATCTGATTGGTCGAGATAACATTGGATGTTTTAGGTATTCTGATTGGTAGAAACAATGCGGGCAGCAGGCTAACTCGCGGGCATTTGTTTTTAGGGCTCAAATTATATTAAATATAGTGATACCAGAATTGCCGGCTGTTAAAAACAACTTAAAAATTAATGAAAATGTGAGGAAAGCTGGCGAAACACCCGTAAAAACGTCGGAAGAATATGTAATGATGAGTCATGTCGTCTCTGTGCCCTGGCTGCCATACAACGAAGTCCATGGGACGGCAATTCAGAGTGTTTTCTAAATCGGGCGAACGAAAGACTTGGTGAACAAAGTCAAACGTATTTTGGCTGCGAAAGGAAAGTACAACACAGGACAGAATTTACGTGTTTGGCCATTAAGAAGCAGGCATTTTTTCAAACAAGAATTCTCGATTAAACGAAGCCTAAATGTTTTTCAAAACGCTGAATTGAATCCACCGAAAACTCACGAAAACAAGGCGGCCCGGCCAGACAACGGCAATCCAGTTTCTTGTGAATTTGGTAAAACGGTGAAGCAAATGATAAATACTAAGCATTTACAGATATTTATTAAAAGTCTATTTATTTTAATAATTCGACAATGTATTTGGAAATGAATGTTTTGATTGTTTTCAGTTTGGGTCAGTCAAGCTGAACTAAATATTCAGAAAAAATTGAGCCTGACTAGGCGCGATAAAGTTAGTGAAGTCTGGGTCCGAGTCAAAAATGAGTCAAAATAGGACTCATTTTTTGCAGCCTGTGCCAGGGCCATTTGTTCCCGCCATTTTGTTTTGGCCGCCATCTTGGCCCAGCCCCCACAAATGGCCCTGGGGACGAGGTTGGAGCCCGAGTAATGATTTGAACCAATCTCGTAACCAGAGCCTGCGATCCTTTTGGTCATTACCAAGGAACGGAGGCTCTGGGAAACTCCGATGAAAAAGACCCCAAAATTGGGTTTTTATTCCCAACCTCTGGTTCCCAGTTCCCTATAATTTGTAACAGTCATCGACGATCGTTCGCTTGCTCGAAGACCAAGGAAAAATATTTGTTTACCGATAAAAAAGGCCCAACATGTTTAATAAAGCTCTCGAAAATACAATCGATACAAATGGCCTTTCTTCGCTTTTCTCAAAATCGTCAACCAGACGATTTGACGAGTGTGTTTTAAATGTCCGCGTCGCCGTCAGCACTCGGCAGTAATCTGCTCTACCGCTCATGTTTGTTTGGCGACGAAGCGACAATAATAATAGTTTTAACTTGTAAATTGTCGGGATTTTTGCTGTTTTCAATTATTTCACGTGTTCAATTATATTTTGGGTCTGTCGTGTATAATTATGTGTTACAGAACGTCGAGAAATCGATTAAACAAGTTAGCAACGTGCACACTATTTGAAATGTTGCTGTTTTTAAACTAACCAATCAGATGACGAGTTTTATCGGAGTTTCCCAGAGCCTCTGATTCTTGGTCAGCCTGGTTCCCAGGCCTCTCTTTTTAACGTCGAGCGGCAGACCGAATTGTGAGAGGCCTGGAATAAAATGTTTTGCTTGGCCCCAAATCTGGCCCCAAAACTGGCCCCAACTTATACAGGCACCAAACGGCCGTTTTGCGGAAAACCAAGGCAGATAACACTCACGTAATGTAAAACAAAGAAACCTACTCATTTGCTGTCTGCTCTCAAGAAGTGCCCTCGTTCATCAAGATTAAAGAATCGGAGCTCCAGCAGGATTCATGTGATTGTAGATAAAGATGAACATTTTCCGCTAGTCCTCTCGCTATTCTGTGACGTCACCAAAATACGTTCGAGAGAAAAGAGGACTAGGAACTAGTCTGATTCATGGTAGTGGCCAAAAGGATCGCAGGCGCTGGGTACGAGGTTGGATTTGAACCTTATCATTTGAGAAAGACTGTTGGTGATTGGCTAAATTTTTCGCATCTCATTATTAATTTGTTATTGTTATTTTTATCTGATTGGCTTATTTTTAGTCACCTGATTATCCTTCTTATATAAGCTCGTTGTTTGTTTACACTCTTTAGTCTTTACGTTTCTCTCTGACGAAGGGCCTTCGCTCGAAACGTTAGACTCCTACGTTCTCTGTTTCGGCAGTATATCTAACCTTACTATATTTCGATTGCTGTTGGTGATAGTGTCTGACGTTATAAAATAAAGTAGATGGTTTGAACCTAGGAGTATTGACGTTGATTATCTAGGTTAGTGTAGTCTTGAGAAAGACTGTTGGTGGTAGTGACTGACGTTATAAAGTAAATGGTTTGAACCTAAGGAGTATCAGTAGATGTTTGTTGAAGTCTTGAATAGAACAGACTAAATTTTTATGTCATAGGCAGTTCAATAACAAGCTTCATCTTTTCTGTTTTCTAGCATTGGCAAATTTTGGGTGTGATGCCACTTGTTATGCCTGAGATTGAAAAAAGATTTAATTTCTCCAGTTCTCAGATTAGAATGATAGCTGCAGCTAATGATGTTGCTGCTGTTGTGCTTGGATTGATTGTTTCCCATTATGGAAACTTTGGAAATAAACTCAAGTGGATTGGTTTTGGTGGAATAGTCACAGGTAATGATGTAACAGGTCGGCGGGTCGCAGGAAGGAAGGAATGAATGAAGGAAGGAAGGAGGGAGGGAGGGAGGGAGGGAGGGAGGGAAGCAAAGAAGGAGGGAAGGAGAGAGGGAGTGAGGGAAGCAAGGAAGCTAGCTAGCTAGCTAGCAAAGAAGGAAGGAAGAGAGCGAGCGAGCGAGCAAGGGAGCCAGGGAGGGAGGCAGGGAGGGGGGAGGCAAGCAGGGAAGAAGGAAGGAGGGAGGGAAGGAAGGATGGAAGGAAGGAAGGAGGGATGGAGGGAGGGAAGGAAGCAAAGAAGGAAGGAAGCAAGCTAGCTAGCTAGCAAAGAAGGAAGGAAAGAAGCAAGCGAGCGAACCAGGGAGGGAGGGAGGCAGGAAGGGAGGGAGGGAGGAAGGAGGGAGGGAAGGAGGGAGGGAGGGAGGGAGAGAGGGAGGTAAGGAAATAAGGAGAGAAGGAGGGAGGGAGGGAAGGAAGGAAGGAAGCAAGGAAACAAACTAGCTAGCAAAGAAGGAAGGAAGCGAGCGAGGGAGGGAGGGAGGGAGGCATGCAGGCAGGCAGGGAGGGAGGGAGGAAGCAAGGAATGAAGCATTGAAGGAAGGAAGCAAGGAAGGAAGGAAGAAAAACACAGGCAGACAGACAAACAAACAGACAGACGCACACACAAATGAGCAGACACAGAGACAGACAGACACGTACAGATACAGACAAACCAAGCCTTTATGTGCGACTATCTTTTTTGATAACTTCTCTTTTTTTCAAGGACTTGGATTTTTAATACATGTAGTCACCTTACCTCATTACATTATTGAAAAATACAACCCTCCTCAAGCTTCATTCCCAGATATTCTCTGTGACACACCAACAACCCTAACATATTTTGCAAACACAACAATAACAACTTCTGAAAGTTGTGACGAAGGCTTTATTGCCAATTGGTATTACCTAGCTGTATTCATACTTGGGCAGTTTTTTTCCGGACTCGGTTCGATTTCTTTATTCTCGTTGACACCATCGAAATTTTTCTAATCATGCAGTCCTAAGACTTTGCCAATATTCATTCGGCTTCGGCAGTTTTCAATGTTTTTGGGTTCAGTGGTTGCTTTTGGTTTAACAGGGCCATTATTGGCACTATATGTTGATATTAAACAGGTATTTTTTGTTTCTAATTGTGGTGAGGTACATACATACATCACATACATACACTTTATTTAAATACGCTAACCTCTACAACGATTCTACTGTTGATTTCCAGGAGGGGCGTATATTTACAAAATAAGTCAGTTATCCTAAATACATAAATACAAAGTTAACTAATAATTTAAAACTTAACTAAATTAACCTAATTAAATAAAAAAAAAAACACGACGACTAATTTAAATTAATGTAAGAAAATCTAAAATCCACGTACATAATATTTTAGCAGTCAGTCAGCATGTCTCCACGTCAGTAGGTAAGCTGGCAACTATATGTTTAAATTGATTTAGGGTTGTTGCCCTTTTTGCCTCTGTTGGAAAATTATTCCAGAGCATTGCACCACTATATTTAAAACTACGCTTAAGAAAATTTGTGTTTGGCTTTGGAAGTGCTAAATCGGTTTCAAGATTTCGGAGATCATAATCTATATTGATGTCCTTAAGCTTTGTAAAGCTGTCTATCAGGTAAGATGAGGATTCCCCATTAAGGATTTTATACAACAGGGCACCAATCAGTCCAGCACGTCTAATCCGAAGGGTATCCCATTGCATACTGTCCAATATATCTGCCGAGCGTATATCGTAATTAGCTCCTGTCATGACCCTTGCAGCAGGATTTTGGAGTCTTTGTAATTTATCTTTTAGTAATTTGCCACATGTATCCCATAAGGGTGAACAGTAATCGAAATATGGCTGAATTAATGATTTATAAAGTGCCACAAGGGAATACATCGGGACGAAAGGTTTAATTCTCCTCAGTGCACCTATTCCAGAACACACCTTTTTACATAAGTTTTCAATATGGACAGCAAAAGTCAGTTTTTCGTCAATATCAACGCCCAGACATTTTTGGGAGTTAACGTGCAAGACGTCATTATTATCCATAGTTATAGTGCCTGCCATGTTGCCAGCTTTAGTTTTCAAATTATGCGCAGATCCTATAACCATGAACTTTGTTTTTGAGGGGTGCGACTGAAGCTTATTTACAGTTAACCAGTCACTTATATTTTCTAAATCTAAATTTTGATTATTGCTAAGCTCGACAGGATCATGAGAGGAGGTAAAAATTTGAGTATCATCAGCATATAAACAGGGAGTAGTAGAGTTGAGACAGTTTGGTAGATCATTTATATAAACAACAAAAAGCAGTGGTCCAAGTATAGACCCCTGTGGAATCCCGCATATTATTTCACTTCGTGTCGAAAGAGAGCCATTTACAAAACATGTTGATGTCGAGCAGTAAGATAGGATTGGAACCACGTGAGTTCTATTTCAGATACTCCGTAAAATTCCAATTTCTCAAGTAAAATTTCATGGTTAATAGAATCAAACGCTTTTCGTATGTCAAGAAAAACTACACCTGACAATTTTCCCTTATCCATGTTATCAAACCAAACATCACACATTTGAATTAAGGCGGAAACGGTGGAATGATACGGGCGGAAACCAGATTGAAATTTTGATAAGATAAAGTTATCATTTAAATGAAGGTAAAATTGTTGAAAAATCTCTTTTTCAAAAACTTTACTTATTATTGGGAGGATAGAAATTGGTCTATAATTTCCCATATCATAACGGTCCTCATTTTTGTAAATTGGGTTTACTCGTGCGTTTTTCCATTCGTCCACAAATATCCCAGTTGAAAGTGACAAATTAAAAATGAAAGTCAATGATGGAGCTACAATATCCGATGCAATTTTTAGTATCTTGGCTGGGATTTTGTCAAGGCCTGTGCTTTTTGACACTTACAGCTGTTTAAGGGTTAACAAAACACTTTCCACTGGTATGTTAGAAAAGCGAAACGGTGGAATATCCGAGCTACATTTCATATACGTATTAACCTGATTATTAGACTGTTTCGTTGATTCAGCAGCTAGTTTTGGTCCGATATTAATAAGAAAATTGTTAAAGGCCTCAGATATGCCCTTGTCATCTGAGATAATTTTATCACCAATGTGGATTTCATTTACATGACTAGTTTTGTTAACCCTGCCAATGAGTGAGTTAATCAGTTTCCAAGTGGTTTTAGGATCAGTTTTCTTACAATCTTCAATTTTTTGGCGATAATAATTTGACTTTGCTTTCCGCATCGCAATGTTAACTTTATTTCTGGCAGCCTGATAAAGTTTCCAATGATGCTGGGAATCATGTTTCACAGCGCATTTTTTATGGTAATCACGATCATGCATTTTTTGTTTAATTTCAGAAGTAAGCCATTGAAGAGAATATTGTCTGACACGTTTATGTCTTATTGGGGCGTGATGATTTAGTATGACATTAAACTCTGATTTCCATACATCCCAAGCTGAATTGTGATCATCGATAGTTTCAATATTGTACCAAGGAATATTTTGTAAATCATTTATAAAATCTTCCTCAACAAAATTTTTTAGGTTGCGCACTTCTTTTATGACAGGTCTGCTTTTAGGGACAATGAACTTACGCACTGCATAAATTAAACTGTGATCTGACACGCCAACATGAACAACTCCTGACTTTGCTATGTTCTTAACTTCATTCGTAAATATCAAATCTATTATTGTAGATGATGATTGTGTTACCCGGGTCGGCTCCAAAATCAGTTGTTCTAATTGGTATACAGATGACAGAAATTGCAGTGTTCGAGTATGAGTCTCAAGAGGGTCCTTAGCGTAATTACAGTTCATGTCTCCCAAAATAATCAATTGTTTATTTTCGTAGTCACATTTCTGGATAAATTTGTCGTAATCTACAAATAAATCTATACTCGCATCCGGCGGTCGGTACCATGTACTGACTAAAAAAGACCTGTTATAAGGAAGTTTAATTTCCACACAGATCACTTCCAGTGAGTCAGGCAATAGATCACGTCTATTTGACCAAGACCGACATTCCTTAATATAAAGAGCAACCCCGCCACCATGTCTGTTACGGTCTTTACGGATAATAACATATCCAGGAATGTTTATTTCACTATCATTAATAGAACTATCAAGTTTAGATTCGTTAATAGCTAGGACCTCTAAAGGCGAGGACATCAAAATATAACGCATCTCATCAATATGTTTGACTAAACTATTTATATTCAAACACGCGATTTTAAAGCCTTTTACTTTTGAGATGCAATGCAATGGAGAATTGGTATTATTTTTACCTTCTATGGAGTCATGCTGACGAATGGATAATGTCGCCCATTCTGGCTGCGAGATAGTTATGTGTGATTGCTCAGTTCCATTAGCATCTTCCCCAGTTGCTTGATGGCTGACATCTGAAAACCCGAACTACGGTCGAAACGAGACCGATTACTGCTGCAGTTCAGTCGTAGGAACTTAATGAATTGCACAGCCAGCAGAGAAGAGCCTTTGTCGTTTAGATGTAGCTTGCTGCCATTTAAACAAGTATCATCAATAACTGAATTATCGATATACGAATAGTCATAATCCAAGGCAAATTGCTTTAGCCTCTCGTTAACTTCACTGAGCCTCTGTCCCGGTGAGGTGGGGTGGGGAGGGGAGGTGTGGTATGGTGGGGTCAGGTGAGGTGTAGTGAGGGGAGGTGAGGTGTCGTGAGGTGAGCGTGTGGTGAGGTGTAGTGAGGTGAGGTGTAGTGAGTTGAGGTGTAGTGAGGTGAGGTGAACTGAGGCGAGGTGTGGTGAGGTGTGGTGAGGTGAGGTGAGGTGAGGTGTGGTGAGGTGTGGTGAGGTGAGGTGAGGTGTGGTGAGGTGTGGTGAGGTGAGGTGTGGTATGGTGAGGTGTGGTATGGTGAGGTGTGGTATGGTGAGGTGTGGTGAGGTTAGGTGTGGTGAGGTGTGGTGAGGTGTGGTAAGGTAAGGTAAATAATAGCTTTATTGGCATGACCTATTGACATCAGGTATTGCAAAAGTTACATTTTATAAAAGAGAAAAAGAAATAATAAGTCTACTTAGATTAAATACAATGTGAAATTTACATTTACAAGTAAGTTGACCATCAACTGTTGATGGGTATATTGCCCGCAAACAAACATTCCTTTCTAAAGGTAGAAAGGAATGCCCATCTGCAGACCACTATATGATATACACAAAAATAGTAATTAAGTTAATTAATCTAATTACAATGTATGATTAATATTTGATGAATATTTAACAATGACTCACAGTGCAGACATTCCTTTCTCAGGCGAAAGGAATGCCCGCATGCAGGCTATTTGATGTACATAATTGCTAGGTTTTGCGTATGGGTACACTTGGTCTCAAGGCAATTATCTCTTTCCGCAAAGCAAGAATCAATGTATTTTGCAGTAAGGAAAATTATATTTGGATTCCGTGAGGACATAATATTATGTAATAGTTCCTCTTTAGAAGAAGTGTTAGAGAAACCATAAGTTAATTTTTCAAGGAAAGAAGATCTCAAGGTATTGTAACACTCACATGTTAAAGCAAAGTGGTACTCGTCCTCTATTTCATTTGTCTCGTATAATTCACATAGTCATTGGTCATGGGGAATCTTTTGATAACGACCATATTCTATAAGGAGTTTATGGTTGCTTATGCGAAATTTGGTGAGATTTTTTCTTCGCATTGAACTTTTAACTGCAGTAAGATATTCTTCTAATTGTATTTCAGTTTTAAATTTGGAGTAGAAGGAAAGTTTACTTGAATTGTTAAGTTTATGTTTCCAAAAGTTGAGATATTTGTTATGCATATCATTGGATAATTGTGTCAATGATTGGTTAGACAGTGATTCTATAGAATTGGAGCAGTTATAGAATTTGAGTAACGACATTACATTGGAATAAAAGGAGGTTTTCCCATCTTGGTACAACTCTTTAGAGATTAGAAATTAGTTGTTTAGCAATTGAAGAATCAGGCAGCATGTTGAGATGGGTAACATTCTAAGTATCCTTTTGTGGATATTTATTAGCAAAGGTAGTTTGCCTAATTCTCCTCTACAGGCTATATTAGTAGCTTTGCTGTTTACTCCTAGATATATTTTGCAGAATTTCAAGTGAACTTTTTCGGTGTGTGATTTATCCCATTATTTTATTAAAATCATTGTTCACATAAGCACCCCAGGCCCATACTTCTGAATTATATAAGAGAATGGGTGTGGTTATGCAACCAAAAATTTTAATGGCTAATTTGGGAGATAGTAGGTTCAAGGCTAGGTGTTTTCGTATTGTGTAGAAGGCATTCATTGCTTTCTCACTGAGTTGTTGACGAGATAGTGTAAATTTGCCATTGGATAATAATTTAATTCAAGGCAGCAATACTCATGTGCATATTTAGTGATCGGCTGATCACCTAGTAGAAATTTTGGAGGAGTTTATTTTTTGTTACCTTTCTGAAATATCACAGTTTTTGTCTTTTCTAAATTAACTTTCATCATCCATTTCTCACACCAGCTATGTAGTTGGTCTAAACAATTTTGAATACCGTATGAACGAGATATTATTACCAGATCATCAGCATAAAGAAGACAGCTTAATTTTGTTTCATTTGGAAGTATGAAAGGATCAGAGGCTGTATTATTAAATAAAGAGACTATTTCATCAATGTAAATGTTAAATAGGAGTGGACTAAGGATGCAACCCTGCCTGACTCCTTTAGAGTTTGAAAAGGATGGTGTTCTATATTTGCCATGTCTAACTGCACATTTAGATTTGGAATACATATTTTTGATCAGACTATAAAAGTTTCCACCAATTTTGTTGTCCAGTAATTTTGCAAAGATTCCATCATGCCAGACAGAATCAAATGCCTTTTTGAGGTCAACAAAACATGCATATATCTTTTGGTTTCTATTTTGATTTAAATGTTTATCAATTAAAGTCTTCAAAGTAAATATATCATCAGCTGTCCTCTGTCCAGACAGAAATCCAATTTGCGAGGGATGAATTAAATGTTCATTTTGGACAAAGTTTATCAAGCGTTCATTTAGAATCAAGCAGAAAAATTTACTAAGACAGCTTGTAACACAAATGCCTCAGTCTGTAATTATTAGTATCACTTTTATTGCCTGACTTAAAAATTGGGGTTATAAGACCCTCACACCAGTGATCTGGAAATTTTCCACTTTGTAAAATTAGGTTAAAGAGCTCATTGTATCCTTCTATTAGGGAATTTACACTATGTTTTATCATTATTTTCATTTCTTATCTTATCCATGTATACGGATTTCTTGTTTTTGAGTTTTCTTGCCGCTCTGAAAATATCATCATTGCTGCTAATTGGTTCATCCAAATAATTATGTTGATCTTTCTTAGGTTCACCCAGTATTAAGTTTTGAATGAAGAGACTGAAAATGGGAATACCAGCATTAGTTAGATACTGTGTGTGGTGTCGTGTGGTGAGGTGTGGTGGTGAGATGTGTCGTGAAGTGGAGTGAAGTGAAGTGAAGTGAAGTGAAATGAAGTGAAGTGAAGTGAAAAGAAGTGAAGTGAATTTAAAACAATTTCTTATTCCTAGGCTGATGGATTTAAGATGACACCCAAAGATCCTCATTGGATTGGCAATTGGTGGATTGGAATTCTTGGTTCTGCATCTGTTTGCTGAACATCAGTTCCATATTCCTTCTTGGATTCCCGAGCAAAATAAAAAATAATAGCACTCAAGAAAGACATAACTTAGAGAAAGATGTCCTGCCAAATTTAACGGTTAAAGAAAAGCTTAAAAAGTTACCCTCAATTTTAAAAGAACTGTTGACAAACTGGACGTTTTTGTTTAACTCCTTGGCGATGAACACTTCTTTGTTGTATGGTGGAGGCTTGGCTCCATTTTTTGCCAAAATTCTAATCCTTCGATATGGAGTGGAACCAGAAAAAGTTGGACAAGCAATAATCATATCTACATTACCACCATTGCTTAGTACGTATGTATTATGATGTTTATGCCTCGGTTGGTTGGTTGGATGGTTGGTTGGTTGGTTGGTTGATTGGTTGGTTGGTTGGTTGGTTGGGTGGGTGGGTGTTTGGTTGGTTGGTTGGTTGGTTGGGTGGGTGGGTGTTTGAGTGGGTGGGTGGGTGGGTGGGTGTTTGGTTGGTTGGTTGGTTGGGTGGGTGGTTGGGTGGGTGGTTGGTCGGTCGGTCGGTCGGTCAGTTGGTTGGTTGGTCGGGTGGTCGGTTTGTTGGTTGGTTGGTTTGTTGGTTGGTTGGTTGGTTGGTTGGTTGGCTGTCTGCTTTGGTTGTCACTTGGTCTAATACTTGCCTGAAATTTTCCAAAATAAATAAATAATGATGTAAGGCTCCCTATTACTTAGCATTAATTTCTATTTTATTCTATTTTCTTTAGTTGGCCTATTGGTTGGATCCTTGCTGCCACGAGTGTTCAAGTTAGACGAATCAGGCAGAAAATCTGCCCTCTTTTGCTTTCTATTTCAGATTATCACCACCATACTGTAGGACCCTTCGCATTTCTCATCCCAGGCTGTGAGGAGGTGAAGTTGGCTGGCTGGCAAGTTCCTTATGGAGTGAGGTGAGTACATTCTGTCTTAGAGACTGTCTGTCTGTCTGTCTGTCTGTCTGTCTGTCTGTCTGTCTGTTTGTCTGTCTGTCTGTCTGTCTGACTGATTGACTGACTGACTGACTGACTGACGGACGGACGGACGGACGGACGGACGGACGGACGGACGGACGGACGGACGGATTGATTGATTGATTGATTGATTGATTGATTGATTGAATTAGTGATTGATTAATTAATGATTGATTGATGCCCACAAGCAGGCAGATAGAGGGACAGATGGACAGTGACACAGACTGAGAGACAGATAGATGGATGGATGGACGGACGGATGGATGGACAGACACACACACACATTTACCGACAGCCACAAAGACAGACAGACAGACAGACAGACAGACAGACAGACAGACATACAGACAGACAGACAGACAGACAGACAGACAGACAGACAGACAGACAGACAGACAGACAGACAGACAGACAGACAGACAGACAGACAGACAGACAGACAGACACAAAAAGTATAAGCATTCAGATTTTTAGACTACAGTATATGCAATTCTTTCTCAAACTCAAGCAAGTCTGTTGTTCTTGAAGTGAGTTTAAAATTCTTCATGAACAATTCCTGTGAAGTTATATTTTGAATGTTTTTTAAATGTGAGTTTTTGTCAACATATCTTTTAGGTCAAGCTTTTCTGCCTAATAAACATTTCCTTGTATGTTATTAGTGTTTTCAACTTGAAGTTGGTAAAGTTTTTCGTATGTTTTTGCTGTACAAGCTGTCGTAAGTTAAACCACAGTTAATAGAAGTGGGATGGTTAGGCTAGCCGGCAAACTTCAAAGGACTCGCAAATTTATGTCCGGAACTAATTTTTATTTTTGTCACGTGATCAATAAGCGGTATGCCGTGAGTGAAACCACAGGTGAAACCATATGGCGATATAGTGACAATTGATACAATCACACTTGTTGTTCGAAAATATTTATTACTAGACACAGTGAAGGCGAGAAAAACAAAGGTTATGGAGGAGACTGATCAAGAAGTTGACATTGGCGACGTTCAGGACTTTCCTGAGGATATCACCGAAGAAGATTTCGAAAATATATGCGAGGAGTCAGACGAGGACTTCAATCTAAATGTATCGCTCGCAATCTTAGACACAGAAACTGACGAACTCGACGCTGAGTTTCTCGAAGCCGTGACAGAAATTGAAGGCAAGAAGTCGTTTCCTTGCTTGTATTGCACCAAAGTTTGTAAGTCAAAAGGTGGCTTAACCAAGCACACAAATTCCAAACACCGCGAAGCAGACGCCAATTTGCCAAGCGAATCGGACAAAGTCGCTCTTTCATTAGAAAATCTAGCTGGCATTGTCGAGGCAATCAAAATACGTTTGATCGCTGAAGATTTGTATGGTCCTGATATAAATACTGCCGTTAAAAATGGCTCTTGCAACAAAGCTTTTTTTGACGCTGTGTTGCCATTGTATAACAAATTCTGTCGCAAAAGAAACCAAGACAAATTTCTTGAAGCCTTCTACGGATTGATCCCTAATTCGAGCCAATATTTAAACTGCCCAGATTCAAGCGCTGCGAATTTAATTATGATAGAGATACCAGATCGTTTAGCTGGATTTTTCAAGGTTTGCCAACATCGTGAACAGGCGGGAGATAAGCCAACGGGAACGACTACATCTATCGATTTAAAACTTGACCCATCTGAACGTGGCCCTCTTTCCTACATCGCAGGGTATATAGTTTCAAAGCTACGCCAGAAGACTAGATCTAAGAATCAGAATGAATGTGACGAGGAATTGCAAGCTCTATTACAGGCCTTAAAGTCGACTGAATCGGACAATAATTTTATCCTTGCTCGTAGCAGAGGAGGTCTTGTTTCTCCTAGCCATCATCTTATGGGCATCGTAGAAGAAGCCGAGATTTGCTTCAGGAAAAATGTTGGAGAAGGCGAACTAGTGTTACGAAATATACCTACTGAGATCATCTGCGAGTCGACATTAAGCTCTCCAGTCGTCAAATCACTGTGGGATAACATTGTGCTGGAATCTGGCATAGAAGAATCAGGTTATACGCAGAAGTTATGCTTGGAAAATATTGTTAAATTGTATATTCGTGTTCGCTCATTTTCCTATGCGAGGGATTATATTAGCAAATACAAAATAAAGGAAAAACAGACGAAAAGTAAATCATTACGAAAGAACTTAAAACGAAGCAAAAACAATTAAATAACTGTGATTAATTGTCAATAATTGAACCTTTTATTTACATGGATATGAACTATGAAGTTATGAACTATGTTACAAATTACAGTGCTATAGACTATAGTACTAGAAACAGGCTTTTTAAAGTTCCATCCCTCATGTGTGATGAGATGCCACATGCCTGGTTTAGAGTGCCATTTCAAAACAACATGAAGTGTGGTCATGTTGAACTTGCAATGAAGTACTATGTACATCGTATTGCTCACTTGCAACAGCAGCCATGCATGTTCGTGCCACGTTCAATAAAAGATTAGATTATTTTGTTGAAATGGCACCAACATGAATGATACTCACATGATTGCAAGTCAATAATAGACATTTTGGGCAAGTTCATTAAATAGCATTACTTGAATTAAATAACAAGTACAGTGTATAATTGTCTATAATTAGTATATAAATTGTTGCATGATATAAACAACATCTCTCACTGTAATGCTTTCATCAGCACTGTAGTAAAGACTAGTTAGTCCACTATTACCTTTATAAATTATAATGTAAACATAGTAATTAATAAAATATACAGTTTCTATTAACTGTGATTATTATATAATTATAATATATATGTGCCAATTAGTGTTGTGCCAATCTGAACACAGTTAACTGAGTTACAGGCACACAATCAACATTTGAGCAATGTTATTTATTGGGATATGTTTTCTACTCAAACTTTAAAAAAATCCAGAACAAATTCAAGGTGATATCACACTCAAATAACATGGCTCAGACTGTGACTCAGTGTGTCTTTAAATTGCAATTAGTTTGCAATTACAAGTTTTAGTAGTTTTAGTTTACTTTAATAGTATTTGAGTAATTTTTGTTAAATACTATGTGCATACCCTGATTATTATTATAATGGTATAATAATATATAGGGCAGAAAATAGAACATAAACCAAACCAAGAACCCAGCTCTGGCAACCAGGGTATGCATACAGTATTTCACAATTTAATTGGCTATATATACTGTTCTGACAGTTCCTGCCCAAGTTACTTCTTTTTACGCTTCTTTACTGGTTCCTCGCTCACCTGGTGCCATTTCACTTTCTGGTAACGTCCGCCAACATTACCTCTAATTACTGGGGCAATGTCTCGTTGGGAAGCTATTGTCAGATCATTATATCCAAACTGCTGAGCAGTTGGATTATCTGTCCTTCTTCCTTTCTCTCTTTGGTGCCCAAAGTAGTCTTCGAGGACATCTTGCATAAATCTCTCTGCGAGGACGTACTTAAATCCCTCAGTTAGCAGAAATTTAATTGCATCAACATGAGAGTTCACAGCAATCTTGAGGCCTTCAAACGTTTGGGACGAGATGAACATTTTCTGTCGGGCATCGGGTGTGTACTCTCCTTCGCGTGTCAGAGTACTCTGTTTCCAGCTTTCCAGGTAGTTGAGGAAAACATCTTTCAACCATGTCAATCGCTCATCTTCAGGAGACTCGTATGGCATGATGAATGAATTCTTTTTCCTGATGTGCTCGGTCAGTGACCTCACATTGGTACAGTCAAAGAACCCATTCATCATTTCACAGAACTGGGTGGTACCGGTGACATCCTCTTTACCACTTTCTCGCAAAGCAATGGCCACTGACTTGCTGAGGACCTGGACTGCTAGTTTAACTTTCATTTTGCTGAAGGAAGTCAACACAATGTGATCTAAGGTCAGCTTAGGGAGGGTGTGCAGAGGAAAATCTTGGTCGATGTAAAAGAGGTCTGCTATGTGTTGAAACATCAGATATTGCCCATCATTCCACATCAGACGACTGCGACTTCCATACCCAGAATTATACAGGCAGTTACGGGCTGTCTTCATGAGATGCGGAGAATCAGCAAAAAAGAAAATGAATCGTGATGGTGCAAAAATGTTTGGTGTTTTATACACAACATCACAATTCACCTCTTTGGCCAACTTGGAATGAAGTCGGAAAAACTTTCGGTTGGGGGAAGCACCGTCATTCACAGCAGCACATACACGAAGATGGAGTGACACCTCCAGCACAGCAACAGTTCTCCAGAAGAGAGGCATTATCTGGAATGACGTGACATTTCCTGTGAAGAAATATGCAATGATATGCTTCAAATCAGTGCATAATCCCCTCACAAGAAATGCCAAGGCATGTGTTGCAATCGGATCTTCATCAGTGAGATTGGCAAAGTTGGTCATGGGATCGCCCAAATCGATGAAGCCAATCAGTTCCCCAGATACTTTATCAAAGACAAGGTTTGATTGTATCTTCATCTCATCCATCACAACTGCCACATATCGCTGTACAGGAGTGAAAGATGAGGTTTTTTCTCGTAGGCTTTCGACATTATCTTTGTTGATCCCAGCTTTCGGCTTGAAATAATTCTTATAGTCCCGAAGAACTCTCTCACTTGGGAGAATAAGGGCGCCACTGTCTCGTAGTTCTCTATAAGCGGATGGAGATTTGCCATGGATGGAAAGAGCAAATCGGATTACTTGTGGGTGGTACCTTCTACCCATTTTGGCTGATTGCAACAATTTCATTTGTTCCTGCCAAAAGAACTTCATATGCGGTGTTGCTTCGAGGCTCTGTCCTCCCATGATTTTGAGAATGTCCTTCTCCAAGCTTCCGCTAATCGCAATCCCTTGCTGCTCGATATTTGTCTGCATTTGCTGCAAGCGGTCCTCAAGATCTTTTACTTGCAATCTTGTCAATTTGACTGTTGCCCGCAACTTATCTGGACCAGAAGCTTGTAAAGAGGCTTTAGGTTTTGCTGGGGTTGCAGAGGCTTTGCTCTTCTTTCTTGCAGCTCTCTTTACTGTGTTGGAGGCAGTTGCACACGGTTGACAAGATTCCTTTGAATGTTTGCTATCAACAAGGATGTCACATGCAACTGACCGATAGGATAGTGTCACTTCAAAATGAGCCTCTTCAACTTCGATCTTTTTAGCAATGGTATGGCGTACTATTGTGATCGGGTTAGGATCAGGACTTCCAGTTGGATTAGTAGCCACAGACATAATATCTTCATCCTCTACCAGTCCTTGGCAAAATCTGGAATTCTCTATCGTTTGGAATAGCTTGTGTACGTCCAAATACTTAACTGAACGTTTTTGTTCCTTATAAATGTGATGGTGCTCAGGAACTGGCCAGTGGAATACAAATATGGTGAATTCCAGACACGAATTCACAACAACACTGTATTTAGGAACATGATGAATCTTGTCGTAAAACTCAATCCGTATCTCACCCTCGTACGATTTATCAATCTGCCATGGTTCAATTGATGTCTGGTCGAGCTGCCTTGTAAAATCCTCCATATCGGCAAATCGTGGCTCAGGCTGAGAGGATGTTTCAACGACAGCAGTATCAACTTTCCTCACAAGCGATCGGCGTTCAGGTTTACTTGCAGCTTCGTGGCTTTTCTGTGGCAGGTTTTCTGTCGGGACGCTGCCCGTAACCAATGTCTTTCTTATTCCTAAAACATGCAAATTAGATTCAGTTTACAAGCAAACGATCTGATATTCATGAACAATGCGTCCTTTATGCTAAATATTTGACTGTATCATTGTATGAACAGCTGTCCCTACAAAGAAATATATCGCGACAAAATAGGCCACAAATACTTACCAGTTACGATACATTCTGGTTTAAAATGCAGCTCGCAAACGAAGATATTGTTTGCCTCAATTCTCTGTTTCAAATCTGTCGTCGTTTCCCGTGTTCTGAGGATCAAGCGAAGCCATTCTTCGCGAGCTTTTCGCTTCAATTCCTTCGTATGTTCACCATCAGCAGCCTTTAATACTGAAGGGATTCTGAACAGCGAAAGCTTGTGCTTTCCGCTAGACGGACAGCCAAAAAAGGCGCAATTACCGCCACCCATATGCGCAAGAACTCCTCTTAATATAAAAGTTTGAATCAGCGAAGTAAACCGAGGAAGAAATACACAGTATGCGCTTAATTAAACAGCTGTATGTTCGCTCATAAATGTAACCTGAACTTTGAGCGTCTGATAAGTGATACCGCTTATTGGTCACATGATCAAAATAAAAACTGGACAATAACATATTTTGTCACGTGGTACGCTAGCCTAACCATCCCACTTCTATTAACTGTGGTTAAACTGAGAGAAAAACTCAGCTCCAGGCAGGACTCGAACCCACAACCTTCCGAATGCCAGCCGGACGCTCTCACCATTGAGCCACTGGAACTCAGATGGTAGACCGAGGTTGTTTTCGATATTTATACCCCTGGGAACTAGTCAAACTGTACGTGTGTCACAAGTACTTGTTGGGCTACAAGTCGCATTGTGTCAGTTTATTTTCAGTAAATGTTTTTTTTGTATGTTATTAATGTTTTCAGCTTGAGTAGTTGAGATTGACGAACGTCCAACAAACGCCTATTACTTTGCACCAAGCTCGCAAACGTACCACATGCACTACATGTATGCGTACAACTTATCATGTCACTTTAACAACAACATCTCATATGCAAACGCAGCTACCACTTAGGAGCACATATGACTATGAATTTGCAACATTAGCTCTCCATCTGAGCCTCAATGTTTAGAGGGTCTAACCGGTCATTACAAGGTTGCAGGTTCGAACCCTGTCTGTTGTCTCAGAAATCTTTTCTGAATAATTGAGCTTGACGAACTTCCACCGAACGTCTGTTGGTAAAGTGTTTTCGTACGTTTTTGCTGGAAGGTTGTGGGTTCGAGTCCCGTCTGCAACTCAGAGTTTTTTCTCAGAGTTTAACTTACGACAGATTGTACAGCTAAAGCGTACGAAAAAACGTTACCTTGTTATATTGCAGGACGAGTATAGGAGATAGCTACCAATTTACAGAATATCCCACCATTCCAGGAGTTGAACTGGGATCAACATGTAATCAAAATTGTGGTTGCCATCTTGGTATAGCTTTACCTGTCTGTGGTGCAGATAATGTTTCATACTTAAGCCCTTGTTATGCTGGTTGCACTGGTTCCCTCTCTATGACCGTAAGTCGTTTGTTTGTTTGTTTGTTTGTTTGTTTGTTTGTTTGTTTGTTTGTTTGTTTGTTTGTTTGTTTGTTTGTTTGTTTGTTTGTTTGTTTGTTTGTTTGTTTGTTTGTTTGTTTGTTTGTTTGTTTGTTTGTTTGTTTGTTTGTTCGTTCGTTCATTCATTTAGTCATTTATTCATTCTTTATTCCTTTATTTCTTTGGTTGTTCACTAGTTTGTTTGATTGTATATTCGTTTGTTTGTTCGTTCGTTCGTTCGTTCGTTCGTTCGTTCGTTCGTTCGTTCGTTCGTTCGTTCGTTCGTTCGTTCGTTCTTTCATTCATTCATTCGTGTGTTTGTTAGCTCGTTTTTTTGTTTTGTTTTGTTTTGTTTTGTTTTGTTTTGTTTTGTTTTGTTTTGTTTTGTTTTGTTTTGTTTTGCTTTGCTTTGCTTTGCTTTGTTTTGTTTTGTTTTGTTTTGTTTTGTTTTGTTTAAGTATGTTAATTTTAATTAAATTTCTCGTTGTGTATTTTTTCCAGACATTTGGCAACTGTTCCTGCATTGCGTCAAACGATGGTTTTGGTGGCGCAGCAAGAATTGGTTCCTATGATCAAAATTGCAAAAACTGGATCTTATTTCTCGTGTTAATGAGCGTAGTCTCTTTGGCAATCTTCCTACAACTAACGCCAAGTAAAGTTGTTTTAATGAGGTGGGCGTAAGAACACAAGTAATATTTACAACCAAGTGTTACGATATATTATTATATTGCAGGGATTACTTCCGGTAAAGTCACCCGCTGTGATTGGTTGCTGACGTGGCGAGATTTCTCCATAATGTCCGCGGGCATTATGAAAATTCTTAATGCTCTACGATTGGAAACAAACAAAAAATCCTAATAAGAAACTGTCCTAAATTCTCGCTTCCGCTTAAGATTGTATCCAGGGCAAATCACATACATAAAACTAAACTTTAATAATAATAATACGACAAATGTCTCACTGTTTGCGTTCTCTTCTTCGCTTGAATCTCGCTCGCAACCTCTCCCTCCCATCAAAAGTGCTTGACTCATCAATACCTCATAACGTTCGCGCCGTCTTCGTTTACCTTCGGAAAGTTCCGGAAATAGGCCCAGTTCATTACAAAACTTTTATTGCCGAAAAACGACGAAAATAAATGAAATAAATGACGATGAACATTATAAAAGTAAATTCTAGTATCCAGACGAGAAAGAAACAATAGAAAATAACGCTTGTTCGGCGTTTTGACGTTAAGTTAAAGGAAGCGAAGACCAAGAAATACAAGATTGATTTTGAAATAAAAAGTGCCATATAATAAACTACTTAATTAATAACCTCGACCGTTCGGTCTTTACGGTAAAATATTAAACCTCGGTCGTGAACGTCTTAACCACGCCATCGCTCGGTCAATATAGCAAGCAGTGGTGGATCAAGGGGGGGGGGGGAGGGCAGTATGGGCAGGTGCCAGGGGCCCCGCGGTTTTAGGGGCCCCGCGCTTCGCAAAGCCAATTTTTTTAGTTCTAAGCAGAGATTTGATAGAGTCATAGAGACTAGAGTATTGCACGTGATAATATACACCTACCTTTAAGATATAAAAACTAATTACGGTCCTACCAATACTCTAGTACATGTATGATGTAGCTGAAACGCCATATGGAGCTCTCTAACTCCGAATAATATTTGTATTTAATTCATCCCGCTTTCATAAACTTTGGGAAAGATAATCTCGATATTATTCAGGCTCTTCGCTCCAATCATATTGATAGTTTCGTGTCACAAACGTCACTGTTGTTCTATCAAGATGTTTACGACTTTTCAACTTACACTTGTCTGGCTTCCTAGAGGTCGTTTGCGAGAAATGTCCGCAAAACGTGTCGGCGCGTTCAATATGTTATATGTAATCCAAGCTGCTGGACGCGTGCCTTGCACCATAGCGACAAGCGAGTAGGAGCACCGAAAGCAGTTCTCCCCCGAGGCCGAACTGATATGTTTCGCCTCGGGTTGTAGCACAAATACAACTCCGGTTGTATTTGTCAATCGCCATTCGCCATGAGTGGTCGCAAAAGAGACAGTGGCCGCACTGACTATTTGTCTGGCCACCAAAAACGCAAGAAGAAACAACAGCGAGAAGAACAAGAGAAGAAGGAGCAAGCGCAAATGCGCCGTCTTGATCAATTTTACTTGACAAGATCTAATCCAGGTAGTGGCGATGCCTTCTCTCCTTCCACTTCCAGAACCAATGCCATAAATGAAGATCATTCGGACTCGGTCAGTGAAAGCTCCATGGCCGTTGAGGGCATTGTTATGGCTGCTGATGAAGATGTTAGTGAAACCGGAGCCGAATGCATTCGGGATGAGGCCAAGGATAACAAAGAGTCGAAAGAACAGTCTGAACAAGCTCCGTTAGCATCTGACTGCCACTGGCACAATTTCCCAAACGATCTTGGTGCTTGGCCCGATATATTACCTGATGATATGCGTAAGTTCTGGATTGCACGTGGAAGTGATGACTGTCGACATATTGACAATATTGGTAAATTTCGCGAGTCAGCCAAAATGTGTGGAAGCGAAAAGATTGATCGCTACTGTCAGCTTTCATATTTCACAAAAATTCCACGCACAGGTGAGAAAATTGATCGCAAATGGTTGTGCTACTCGAAGATAACCGGACGGATATACTGTTTTGCATGCAAAGTAATGTCTACGAAATTCAGTTCCCAGTTTGTCGTCGGATACAACGACTGGAAACATGCGGGTGAACAGATCTCCAGTCATGAAAACAGCGCAGGCCATCGCGAAGCTATGATTGCCCTGCGCACACGGAAGTTGAGAGGGGGCACCGTTGATACAGCATTGGTTAAGCAATACGAGGATGAAGTGTCTTATGGTCGAGAGCTGCTGAAGCGACTGGTTAGCGTTATTAAGTTTTTGTGCGAACGTGGTCTAGCCTTTCGCGGTAAACATGAGCTGGTTGGCTCGGTACACAACGGCAATTACTTGGGGATTGTTGAGCTTTTGGCTGAATATGACCCCTTTCTGGCCCAGCACATCCAAATGCATGGCAACCAAGGCAAAGGACATGCTTCCTATTTGTCTTCGTCGATTTGCGAAGAAGTTATAGAACTCATGGGCAAAGAAGTTCTTTCCACCATTGTAGAAGAGGTCAAATCGTTGATCCACTATTCTATATCTGTTGATTCCACCCCAGATGTAACACACGTTGACCAACTAACAGTAACAATCCGATATGTTAAATCTACTGGTCCTGTCGAGCGATTCCTTACATTTCTACCCATGTATGGTCACACTGGAGCCCAAATTGCCGATCACTTGCTGAAGTTTCTGGCTGAGCAAGGCATTCCTATTGAACTGTGTCGTGGACAGTCGTACGACAACGCGTCGAACATGAGCGGAAAGTACAATGGAGTGCAAGCTGTCGTTCGAAAAAGTTCACCATATGCCGAATATGTTCCTTGTTCTGCCCATTCGCTCAATTTCGTTGGAAAACACGCTGCAGAAGCTCGTTCAGAGGGCAGTGAAATGTTTAACCTGATTCAGAGTCTCTACAATTTCTTTTCCGGATCCACTCATCGCTGGGCAATTCTAAAGAAGCATCTCGAGGGACTGCCTGTCGACAAATCTTTGTCGGAGACACGCTGGTCAGCACGAGGTGATGCGGTGAAAGCACTGAGCAATGGCTACGAGCAAAACAAGAATGCCTTGGAAGAAATTGGAGCTGACTTGGAACAATCTGCAGAAACAAGAAACGAAGTGTCCGGGCTTCTCAAACGTCTTGAAAAGCTTGAAACTGCAATTTTACTTGAATTGTGGAATGACATACTGCAACAGTTCCAGAAAACAAGTTGTTCGCTTCAGAAAGCCGGTTTACCCTTGAATTGTGCTGTAAATTTGCTGGATTCGCTTTTGATATTTGTGGAGCAACTCCGGGAGAAATTCAACGATTATGAGAAGAAAGGTGTAGAAAGGTCCGGCCATAGTGAGTACGCAGATGCTTCAAGGCGTACCCGCAAACGAAATCGACGAATCTTCCAGGGCGACGAAGGATACAGTTTTGCAGGGCGGCGTCAAATTTCGTGTGGAAGTGTTTTTCGCAATTATCGACCACGTCTGTGCTGCTTTGAAACAAAGAATCGCTGGCTACAAGACCGTTTCCGAGAGATTTGGCTTCCTTTCGCAGCTTAGCAGTATGTGCGACGAGGATGTGAAGGCTGGTGCCCGAAAGCTTTTTGAAGCCTATCCAGACGATTTAGAAGAAACCTTCCCTAACGAACTCGTCCAGTTTGTTTATTACTTCTTTGAGCCGTTGCAACTGGAGCAAAAGTTCGGAAGATGAGAGTTCCACAAGAGGAGGACAAGAAGAGGTCCATTGAATTATTGATGTTCCTCAATCTCAAACAGAATGAGCTAAGTGAAACCTTCACAAATGTGGAAATTGCTTTGCGTATTTATCTCACCATGATGGTCAGCAATTGCACGGGGGAGCGCTCATTCTCGAAACTGAAACGTGTAAAGAGTGTTTCGCGTAGCACGATGGGACAGATACGCTTAAGTGCTCTATCACTGATGAGTATGGAATCAGACATTTTACGTTCGCTTGACTTCTCAAAGCTGGCAAATGATTTTGCTTCTGCAAAGGCCAGAAAAGTTCCTTTTTTGTAAAACATTTTGCAGAAACATTGTTTGTAAATAGTACTATTTTGGTTATAAAATTTCTCTGATATCTTCCTGTGCATAGTCTTTTTTTTGGGGGGGGGCATTAATCGGCCAAGTAATGTTTGTGCCAGGGGCCCCGCGCAAGCTTGATCCGCCACTGATAGCAAGACCTCGGTTTGATATTTTTAGAAATTAAAGTTTAATCAGTGTCTTTATATGTGATAAAGATACCTCCTGATTTACATAAACTTTGATTTTCTCGGCTTAGACAAGGCTATTTTTCAAACTTACTACGCCAATGAACTTACCAAGTGGTTCGTTTTTGAAACCGTTCAATAAACTCGCAGTTCGTGTTTTATCAGATATAAAAACACTCGGCTTCGCCTCGTGTCTTTATATCTGATAAAACACTCCTGCTCGTTTATTAAACAGTACGTAAAGACCTCATGTAAGTGTATAATTACCATAGCAGGTTGTGCAAACGTCTTTCCGGTTTCGTAAGTTTCCTATATGCAGTTCCCCTTCCATTATCTATGATTACATACAGACACTTTTCATAACTCCTTGTGAATGTGGCTTGGTATACACGGGGAAACGGGAAGGAATCACTCAACTCGCCTGAAGGAGCACAAGACATGTTGCATAAAAGCCCAACATGATAAATCTGCATGCTGTTGCCAAACACGCTTGGAAGTATGACCATCGTGTTAAGTGAGAAGAGTGGTCACTCTTAGCCAGCAACAAGCAATACTTCACGCGAAGAACAAGGGAATCTATTGAGATTGCAAAATATCACACTATCTCTCAAGAGAGGGACAGCCATTAAACAGCATGTGGTGTGCCCTATTCGGAGAACATTCTTGATTTTATTTTTTAATTGGTAAAATTAACGTGATTCGCCATTGTATTCTTACATGATTCAATTTATCAGTTGCTTAGTTTATAAATGACGTGAGCGAACAGCTTGTTGTTATTGCACTGATCTATGCTCTGGCGAAGGCCTGAGTCAACAGAAAGCTTATCTATAATACTTTTTAACTCATTCCTGTTCGACGGCTTCCGCAGAGATGAACAAAATTGTTTGTCGTTAGCCACAATAACTTTTAAAATGATAAAGTAACTTCTTTGGAAGATTTTCCCTTTTTTGCTTTGTTTTTGCGATATTTCATTTTGTTTGATATGCAAATGTCCGGAATTTACGTCACATATGCATAATGACCTATCAGAGAATGTTATGTATCTTTGCGTTCATCAAGTAAAAACACTAAAGTATGAATAACATGTGTGCGTGTTTCTCCCACAACACCAAACTTCTCGATTTTAAAGGATTTTGTTTGAGAATGAAAGAAGTACACAAACTTCTTCGATAAGTCATTATGCATGTGTGACGTAGATTCCTGACATTTGCATATCAAACAAAATAAAATATCTCAAAAACAAAGCGAAAATCTTCCAAAGAAGTTACTTTATCATTTAAAAAATTCTTCCAATCAAAATAAGACAATAAAAACTCTCGAGGTTAGGGGCACTTTAATAACCTAGACTAAACTCTGGTTGAACAATTAACAGTTGAAACTATAATATTTTGTGGATTATTTCAGATGTTTACGTGCAGAAGGCCTTTCATTTGCTTTTGGTTTACAATATTTTTCGTCAAAAGTGCTTGCTCATATTCCTGGTCCAGTACTGTTTGGTCATGTTGTGGATTTAAATTGCGTTATTTGGCAAAAAGTTTGTGATAAGATTGGTTATTGTTTGGTTTACGATATGGATGAACAAATGAAAATGATTGCAACAATTACTGGCATACTGACAGGTAGCTACGTGAAATTTAGAGACTTTTGGTTCGAGTTTGTGTGTGACTCCGGGTTCAAGTTCGCGTGTTCGTGTTCATTATCGTGTGTTCGTGTTCAAGTTCGTGTTGTTCGTGTTCGAGATCATGTTCGTGTTCAAGTTCGAGTTCGATTTCGAGTTTGTGTTCGTGTTCAAGTTCGTGTTCAAGTTCGTGTTCAAGTTCGAGTTCGTGTTCAAGTTGAAGTTCGTGTTCAAGTTCAAGTTCGTGTTCGATTTCGAGTTCAACTTCGAGTGCAAGTTCGTGTTCAAGTTCAAGTTCGTGTTGAAGTTCAAGTTCGTGTTCGATTTCGAGTTTGTGTTCGAGTTCAAGTTCCTGTTCAAGTTCGAGTTCGAGTTCAAGTTCCTGTTCAAGTTTGTGTTCAAGTTCGTGTCCGATGTCGAGTTTGTGTTCGAGTTCAGGTTCGAGTTCAAGTTCGTGTTCAAGTTCGTGTTCAAGTTCGAGTTCACGTTCAAGTTCGTGTTCAAGTTCGTGTTCAAGTTCAAGTTCGTGTTCGAGATCCTGTTCATGTTTGAGTTCGTGTTTGAGCTCGTGTTCGCGTTGAAGTTCGTGTTCGAGTTTGTAATAGCTTGTTTTTTTATTTTTATTATTTTTTTCTGTAGGACTTGGAACATTGTTCTACATGTTGTCATGGCTTCTTTACAAAGAAGCAAGTCAACCCATCACAAAAGATAAGAATAAAACGCCTCTGCTTGAAAGTGTTATTGCAGATGAAAACATGAGGGAAACGAAATTATGAATTAATGTTGATAAGTATACTCGTTGTGTGAGTGTATGAATAAAAATGCACTATCTAGCCTTAATTAAAAATGCATTGTTGCTCTATTATATGGAACGGATTAACCCTTTGAAGCCTGAAGACGAGCATTTAGTATTTTATTCTGCCTAACGCCAGATCATTTTGTTCAGCACAGGGAGAGATCCAGGCCTCAAAGTGTTAAAACCTATCTCTTTAACACTTTGAAGCCTGAAGACGAGCCTTTAGTATTTTATTCTGGCTAACACCAGACGATTTTATTCAGCGCAGGGAGAGGTCCAATCTCTTTAAAGTGCTTATGAAACGAAAATTAAGTTTGTCTTATTTGAAAGTACTTTTAAAATGACAAAGTATCATCTTTTGCAGTTTTTTGTTTCCTTGCTTTGTTTTTAAGATATCACCAGGCCCGGATTTACCGATAGGCTTACCAGGCTATAGCCTGTAGGCCCACAATTTGGACGGCCCACGTTTTGGGACGAAAAAAAAAATTTAGACACTATTTCAAAATTTCCCCAAACTTTATTTTCCCCGAATTTGATTTTACCCCATAAACTATAGTTAATTGTTCTACTTGTATAATTAATAATGATAATGTATTATTAATAATGTATAATTAATTATTCTACTTTATAGAAATATTTCTTAAAAATGACGAGAAACTCTGTTAAAAAATGGGATTTCAGACCTTTATATTTTGCTCAAAAGTGTCCTCAAAAGGCGGAAAATGCTGTTTCAGAGACCCAAAATTCAAAAAAATTCCGGACCCCCTAGAAATGTGTCGTCACACTTAGCCTGTAGGCCCAAAATTGGTAAATCCGGGCCTGGATATCACAGTTTGTTTTATAAGCGAAACTAACCAGTGACATCACAACGTGCATAATGACTTACTGGGAAAGGTTATATATGTTTTCTATTGTCAGACGGAATCATTTCGAAGCAATTATGTGTGTGTTTTTTCTTTACAACAACAAAAATATACATTTTCAACTGATTCCGTTTAATAATAGCAAAGATATATAACCTTTTCCAGTAAGTCATTATGCAGGTTGTGATGTCACTGGTTAGTTTCACATATCAAACAAACTGAAATATCTCAACAACGAAGCAAGGAAACAAAAAAAAAATGCAAAAGATGTTACTCTGTCATTTCAAACGTACTTTGAGATAAGACAAACTTAATTTTCGTTTCATAAGCACTTTAACACTTTGAAGCCTGACGACGAGTCTTTAGTATTTTATTCTTTAAAACCTATCTCTTTAACCCTTTGAAGCCTGACGACGAGTCTTTAGTATTTTATTCTTTAAAACCTATCTCTTTAACCCTTTGAAGCCTCACCACGAGTCTTTAGTATTTTATTCTTTAAAACCTATCGCTTTAACCCTTTGAAGCCTGACCACGAGTCTTTAGTATTTTATTCTTTAAAACTTATCTCTTTAACCCTTTGAAGCCTGACGACGAGTCTTTAGTATTTTATTCTTTAAAACCTATCTCTTTAACCCTTTGAAGCCTGACGATGAGTCTTTAGTATTTTATTCTTTAAAACCTATCTCTTTAACCCTTTGAAGCCTCACCACGAGTCTGTAGTATTTTATTCTTTAAAACTTATCTCTTTAACCCTTTGAAGCCTGACCACGAATCTTTAGTATTTTATTCTTTAAAACTTATCTCTTTAACCCTTTGAAGCCTGACCACGAGTCTTTAGTATTTTATTCTATTTTATTCTGACTAACACCAGACGATTTTATTCATATCAGAGAGAGGTCCAGACCTCAAAGTTTAAAACCTATTTATTTTTTTGCGGTCGGGTATCCATCTGATTCGCGCGCTCTGATCGACTAGCGAGCGGTCCATATCCTACGATACGGACCCCGATACGGACCGCTGTGGATTTAAAAACAAAAACAAAAAAGTTTTACATTCTGTCATTTAAAATTGATCGATTTTTATAACTATTTCGCTTGCCACAGAACAAATATATCTAGCAGAGAGCTACGGGGATGCAAATGAGTTTTATTATCCAAATGGGTTTTGACAACTGCATGTGAAAATAGCGAATTTTAAAAGAAAAGCTGGGAAAACTATGACAAAGCGACATTTATAAAGTTTTTAAGTATTATTGCTCAACGACGTATGAAAACAGTTTAAAACGGTCGGCAAAACATACCGACATTGACAAACTTGTGAACACAGTATTTTAAATCACTAAATGAGAAACTATATAGAAGTAAGCTTATATATAGAAAAACATACCACGAGAAGACAGAAAAGCTGAAACCTTTTGACACTAAACTGTCTTTCTTCTGTTGTCCAACTATACTAAAAAACCCAGCTACAAGTCGTTATACTCTTTAGTCAAATATTTTCCACATGCCAGCCTCATCGTGTCATTTTTTTGAAAAAAGTTACAAATGGCTTTAATACTACAAGAATTTTCGTCTTCAAACTCGAACAACACACTTTCAACATTGCAGTCAGCCAGTATTTCAAAGCGACTTTCGATTCCAAGCGAACAGCCAAAAACGAGCAAGCGACGAAGAAGAACGACGAATAATCTTTATGAACTAAACTTTAAAAACACTTGGACTGCATTCTGACTTCAATTCGTAACTATAGATCTTATCACAAACTGAAGTTTCCAAGCTTCCTTTCACTGGCTGTCAGACTGCATGTCGGTTTACTGTCGAACGATATAAATTTTGGAGTTTTTAATATCACGTGAGTCTTGAACGTCATCACGATTACGCAAATTAATTTAATTATGCTAATTTACCTAATTATGTAAATTATAAATTGTACGATAAACAAAAAAATAAATGTTATTTAACGCTTTCTCGCTCCGTACAGAAAATTATTTGCCTTCGGTCTCAAAAATCTCCCTCAGCCTGCGGCCCTTTTTTAAGACCTCGGGCAAATATTTTTCTATACGGACCTCCAAGCCGATAAATAACATATATCTCTTTAACACTTTGAAGCCTGAAGACGAGTCTTTGCCAGAGTATTTTATTCTGGCTAACACCAGACGATTTAATTCAGCGCAAGGAGAGATCCAGGCCTCAAAATGTTAAAACCTATCTCTTTAGCACTTTGAAGCCTGAAGACGAGTCTTTAGTTTTTTAATCTGGCTAACGCGAGAGTATTTTATTCTGGCTAATGCCAGACGATATTTTATTCAGCACAGGGGGAGGTCCAGGCCTCAAAGTGTTAAGGTCTTCATTAAGGTTTCTAAGGTCATTTCGGTAAAGCACTCTCAATTCCTCAATTTATGCCACAAAAATAAAATAGATATCGTTAAAAAGCTATTAATTTGTAGAATACAATGTTTTATTATATAAGATAGAGTGTTTTATTGATTTTCCCGGCACTAATAAAAGTGATAATCTCACATGTGCGATTATTTATGATAATCGCACATGTGACGATTATCGCTGATTCAGCATTATAGTTTAATGCAATTTTTGCAAGGCAATAGGACAATTTTTTTTGTATAATAAACATGTTAAACATAATAAACTCGTGTTGAACAGGATATGTCACTCGTTCGCTTCGCTCACTCGTGAGATATCCTGGTCAACACTCGAAATAAATTTCATATTTCCACACAGCCATGTATTATTCTTCTCTATGTATTTGATTTTGCGATAAACACAAACCAATAATAGTTGTGAATTTTTCAATTATTAAAACCAGAGGGCTTCACTCGGGGCGACTTAAGAACAAAGCGTTTCATTTTGTTCAAAACATTTTTTCGCCAGTTCGATTCCGAGATAAATTTCCAGCCGAAAACGGTGAGAACGTTTTTTTTATTCATTCCTTGGTTTCGATTTTATGACTTATTTTGTCTGAATGTTAGTTGAAAAACAGCATTTTTAACTTTTGTCGTCAATAAAATCAGCATATCAGAAAACGCAGCTGACATGTTGCTGGAAATTTATCTCGGAATTAAACTGCGGAGAAAGATTTCGAACAATATAAAACGTTTTTTCATTGAGTCACCCCGAGTGAAGCCTTCTAGCTTTAATTTAAATACAACTATTATTGGTTTGTGTTTATCGCAAAATCAAAGACAACATTGTATTCTACAAGTTAATAGCCTCTACGATATCTGTTTTATTTTTGGGGCATAAATTCTGACGAATTGAGAGCGTTTTACCGAAATGACGTTGCAAACCTTAAGGAACACCTTAACTGATTCCTGTCCGAGGGCTTCCCCAGAGGTGAATAAGGGGCCGTCGACAAATACATTTCGTCCCCAATCGTGGACTTGTTCCGCCATTGTATTGACCCCCCCCACCCCCCCTATCATCGCGGACCAGTGGATATCTGAAACACACGAACGAGCAACCTCGTCCCCAGGGCCATTTGTGGGGGCTGTGCCAAGATGGCGGCCAAGAACAAATGGCCCTGGCACAGGCTGAGCTATCACCACATCTGATTGGTCGAGATAACATTGGATGTTTTAGGTATTCTGATTGGTGGAAACAAGGCGGGCGGCAGGCTAACTCGCGGGCATTTGTTTATAGGGCTCAAATTATATTAAATAAGTGATACCAGAATTGCCGGCTGTTAAAAACAACTTCAAAATGGCGAAACACCCGTAAAAACGTCGGAAGAATATGTAATGGGTCGCGTCGTCTCTGTGCCCTGGCTGCCATACAACGAAGTCCATGGGATGGCAATTCAGTGTGTTTTCTAAATCGGGCGAACGAAAGACTTGGTGAACAAAGTCAAAAAGTATTTTGGCTGCGAAAGGAAAGTACACCACAGGGCAGAATTTACGTGTTTGGCCATTGAGAAGCAGGCTTTTTACAAACAAGAATTCTCGACTAAACGAAGCTTAAATGTTTTTCAAAACGCTGAATTGAATCCACCGAAAACTCACGAAAACAAGGCGGCCCGGCCAGACAACGGCAATGCAGTTTCTTGCGAATTTGGTACAACGGTGAAGCAAATGATAAATACTAAGCATTTACAGATATTTATTAAAAGTGTATTTATTTTAATAATTCGACAAAGTATTTGGAAATGAATGTTTTGATTGTTTTCAGTTTGGGTCAGTCAAGCTGAACTAAATATTCAGAAAAAATTGAGCCTGACTAGGCGCGATAAACTTAGTGAAGACTGGGTCCGAGTAAAAAATGAGTCAAAATATGGCTCATTTTTTGCAGCCTATGCCAGGGCCATTTGTTACCGCCAGGGCCATCGTTTTTGGCCGCCATCTTGGCCCAGCCCCCACAAATGGTCCTGGGGACGAGGTTGATGAACGAGTATGTTGACCTTATCATCTAAATACGGTGTACTTGTGGCAAATAGTTGAAGAACGAAATATGTTTTAGATTAGAGCAACCTTTATTGCTTTAATAGAGATTTTTGTTTTCAAAATGGTAATGAGATGACGTCAAAGTAGTCATCATTATCTAGTAGACAATATTTATTTGCAGGAGTGACATGACCCAATTCTTCCATTAATGGTGTGTTTGAACAACATGTTCCATATTGTATGAGTTTTTCCACAAACATTCTCAAGTAGTTTATCTTGCCAAAAAGAGAAAGAAAGCCAAATGCCTACATAGACGTCGTCTCATTACCATACTAGAAATGAGAATCGCCAAAAAAAACATTGAAGAATAGCTCCAATCAAAAACATATATTTCACTGAACAACTGTTTGCTCTATGTAGAACGTATTCAGATGATATATGCACTTAATGCACTTTAAGGGGGCGATTACATGGCAAGCGGGCTGGCCCGGTTAACCTGGATGAAAATGTCCATGTAATCGTTTTCATCTCGGCAAACTGGGCTGAAAAACTGTTGAACTCGCTTCGATACGCGTTCGTTTGCTTGACTGTGTGAATAAATAGTGCTGAAAGGAACTGAAATAGAACATCAAAACGTTGTTCGTGTGTTTCGTGATCATAGCGAAGACTTAATAAATTAATTAGTCTTCGTGAAGACGCTTTCGTGGGTTAGCTAATCCCCGTAAACAAGTTGTTCACTTATAGTTCGAACAACTTGTTCACGGATAAATCAACAGTCATGAATAAGTTGTTCTAACAGCACATTTTTCTAGCCAACAACGTTGTTCGCACATGATACAACCTGTTGTAACAGCATGATGAAGTAACAAGGCTGAACAACAATGTTACAACAATTGTGAACATGACTGATGTATCAACACGTCCTTCGGTTGTTGTAACATGCGTGGACAACTGCTGTTGTTTCATGAAGCTGTAACATGATGAAACAATGATGAACAATATTGTTAATTCATCAGGGTTGTTCACACATGATAACAACGTTGTTACAGCATTGTTCAGGCAACAATGCTGTAACAATTTGAGATTCTTACACATGTACCCGACCTTGGCTCGCCTCCATATAAACACCCGCTCAGACAATAACAATTTTTTTTGACGATGGGCTTACAAAAGATTGCATCGATATTCTTTATTTATTCGTCTGAATGATAATGAGTAACGTGCTGGATTTATTGCCTATGAAAAACTCGTTGTTTGAAATACTGCAGTATAATTGTCCCCAAGGTAAATTAATACAATTAGTTCCCAGGTTTACAAGATGGCGCAGCACCAGCAACGCTGCTGGGGGTAATATGAAGCAAAGACCTTTCTGGGGCTACTGCCATAAACCCAAAATCGATATTCATCTTGCTTCCAGCGATAAGAAACTTCAGCCACCGGAACAGCTCGTAGAATTTACGCTTAAGAAAGAAATGATTTGTAAATTAGACAAGAGATTTCTGGTTGGTTGGTTGGTGAATCGTGGCTTGAATCGTAGTCGCATGAATAGTAGCTTGATTGTTAACCGCTTTGAAGTTTGCCGGGTTTCGTTAGTTGGTTGGTTGGTTGGTTGGTTGGATCGATGGATGGATGGATGGATGGATGGTTGGTCGGTTAGATGGTTGGTTGATTGGTTGGATGGTTGGTTGGTTGGTTGGTTGGATGGTTGGTTGGATGGTTGGATGGTTGGTTGGTTAGATGGTTGGATGGTCGGTTGGATGGTTGGTTGGATGGATGGATGGTTGGTTGGATGGTTGGTTGGTTGGTTGGTTGGTTGTTTGGATGGTTGGTTTGTTGGTTGGTTGGTTGGATGGTTGGTTGGTGAGTGGGTTGGTCAGTTGGTTGGTTGGTGAGTGAGTTGGTCAATTGCTTGGTTGGTGTGTTGGTCAGTTGGTTGATTGGTTGGATGTCGTTAGTTGGTTGGTTGGTTGGATAGATGGTTGGTTGGTGTGTGGGTTGGTCAGTTGCTTGGTTTGTCAGTTGGTTGGTTGGTGAGTGAGTTGGTCAGTTGCGTGGTTGGTGTGTTGGTTGGATGTCGTTGGTTGGTTGGTTGGATGGATGGTTGGTTGGCACGGGCGTACGGGAAGGGGGGCCCGGGGGGTCCACGGACCCCCCCCCCCTCCCCCCCTCCCCCCCAGTCGACGTTCCTGCCACACCCAGTCGGTGCATTTTTGGTCAATTCAGTCAGGTCATTTTGGGAAGAATGTTTACTCGGTTATTTCGTCAAATAGTGTATACGTTTGAAAACGTCTTGTTATTTACAAACGCGCATGCAATCACACATTCTCATTCGTGCCGCGCGGATCGGAAGTTCGTTGCCAAGTATGAAATGATGTTCCTAAATTCGATAATCCGATTTGAAGTTTACATTAACGGAAAACCTTCGGTCGACTAGACTTTCTTTTGGTTGTGGAATAAAAAGAGCAATTATGCCAATTATACAAATTAATGTCTTTCATTCGACTGTATTTCCGTCGAATTATGCGACAGAGTTTGTCGCACAATTTCGACTGCGTGACTGCGTCGAATTAAATTCCACACATCAAATAAAATCAGTTCAGACTTCAGACGTCGCATTTCCGTCGAATAAAATTGGTCGCATTAAATGCGAGGGATTAAATTCGACGGAAATTCGAGGTATGAAACAGACCTCAGGCGGCATGATTTCAGAGACAAAAGGTGACAAAACACACAACGCAACGGCAGCCGGTGTCGGAAATAACGCGGATATTTAATAATAGTTGATTAGTTTAATGCTTGTAATGACAGAGTGTGGACATCATAACATGCATCACATATAGTATAATAATATTGTTCAATTGTTGATTAAGGGATTAGCCATTAGCCAATTAAATGTTAGTAAATGGGACTGTTCACTTTTGGGTAGATAATCAGTTGTGAATGTGTCCTTTGTGTATTGATTGTGAATGTGATTCGGGAGAGAAGAATGTGGTTAAATAAAGGAAAGCGAAAAGGGTCGACTGTTGTCTGAACGGAAGATTTTGGCAAGTTTGATAGAACAGGGCGAGAGCAAGTTTCAGCAACGACGCACGCTCTTCAACACCAAAGCTACTTCATTGGCTTCAAGAAAATGGCATAATGAAAATCCTCCCGTGTTTTTCTGACCTGGCCAACACTTTTGGTGCAATTCCTGCCACGTCTTGCAGTGCTGAGCGATCTTTTTCCGCCCTTCGAAGAATCAAGTCGTACCTCCGGGCTTCAATGGGACAGCAGAGGCTTCTTGATATTGCCATTTTGAACATTGAGCGTGAAATTACAAATGTAATTATGAAAAATAACATAACTAATATAATTAATGACTTTGCTGACCATTCTCATAACCGCGCTCGTTTCCTTCTTGTTTGAACTATAAATCAATAAAGCACAATAATGTGGTCTGCCATGTCCATATGAATAATAATATTGTATTCGTACTCCTTGTGGCTTGTTCTAGTTGTGTCAAAATATTAAATGTATAAATAGAGTATACCTTAAGAAAGTTGAAGAATCCATAAAAAAACTTGAATACCACTCTTAGCTAGCTTGATTTTTTAGAGTTATGAGTTTGGCGGCGGGCGCCGGGCGGGCGGGCGCGGGCAGACGAGTTTTCGTTGTCTGGGGCCTGGGGACGACTCGGTCAAAATATGGTGGACCCAACACGCTGCCAAACGTTTTGCGCATGTGCGACGTCCAAGCTCGTCCTCGGAAAAAGAGCGGGAAAACACTGAAATATTTGGACTGGTCCGAGAGTCCGACACAAAAGTTAAAATTAGAAGCATACTACCAATAAGATAAGGTAGGTAATTTGTGCATGGCTTCCTTGTCAATATTGTAACATATTCTGAATTCACCCTTTCGTAATTTTCTTTACTCTTTTTTTTAAAAACAAATGAATAGTCGAGTCTTACTTAGTCTTCACTGTCTGGTTGTTGTCGCCACGGCTAGTTCCCACTTCTCTTGCAATGTTTACTCAGCGAATTCACGCATGCGCAAACGTTTGGCAGCGGTGTTGGTACCCCCCGGGTCTTCCAAAATCAATACGCCCATGTACGTTGGTTAGTTGGTTGGTTGGTCAGTTGGTTGGCCGGTCGGTCGGTTGGTTGGTTGGTTGGTCAGTTAGTTGGTTAGTTGGTTGGTTGGTTGGTTGGTTGGTTGGTTGGTTGGTTGGTTGGTTGGTCAGTTGGTTGGTTGGTTGGTTGGTTGGTCAGTTGGTTGGTTGGTCAGTTGGTTGGTTGATCGGTTGGTTGGTTGGTTGCTCAGTTAGTTGGTTGGTTGGTCAGTTAGTAGTTGGTTAGTTGGATGGTCAGTTGGTTGGTTGGTCAGTTAGTTAGTTAGTTAGTTGGTTGGTTGGTTGGTTCGCTCAGTACCTGCATCAAAATTCTTTCCTTTGGTTATTAAGCATTGCCATGTTCAGTTGCAATGGCCTGGGAGGCCATGTTGATGTCTTTATCAAAGAAAGTTGTTATGGGCCAGACCTTAAAGAAAATTAGTGCAGATTAGACTACGACAATATTACATCATCCTTTGTGACATCATCACATGACATCATCATCATCATCATGGCATCACCATCATGACATAATTGTGAGATCATTGTTCATTGTGATATTATCATGACATCATCACCATGATATCATCGTGACATCATCATTGTGACATCATCGTGACATCGTGACATCATCATCGTGACATCATTACCGTGATATCATCCTCGTGCCATCATCCTTGTGACATCATCATTGTGACATTATCATCGTGACATTATCCTTGTGACATCATCACCATGCCGTGATCATTGTGACAATATGACATCGTTGACTTGTTACTGTGATCGTTATTGTCATCATCAGTATATATATATATATGAAGTTGCCGTGGGTACCTTTAGCGATAATGCAACGCTCACTACCCTTGTGGAAGTTTGAGCACTCTGGGCTCATGCGCACTTCACGCTATCTGAATGTACTCCACCGATGCTGTCCCACATGCGGTTGTCACCGACGATCGCATGTGTATAAGTAATTGATGAAAGTCATTCAGATTGTTCCAATCTACACTGATGAGCTGTAGTACAGCGAAACACCGTGTCTGTAGATTGAACTTTTGAATATTTGTTTGAATATATATATATATATATATATATATATATATATATATATATATATATATATATATAATTTCATATGTGCTTCTGGTCTAACCAAGGTTTGATATGACACTCCACAAAGAAATGTAACTTACTCGAAGTAATTCTTGTTTAAAAATACCAATGCCTGATGCGCCAGCAACCTTGCCTTTTGGACCACCCTGAGTTCTTTCAACATGGTCTTTCACATGATTCTTCCTAAAAAAATACCAAAAATCCATATTCTGATGATGATCACGACAGTTGCAATGGTGATAATAATGATAAGGGTTATGGTGGTGGTGGTGGTGATGATGATAATGGTGATGGTGATGATGGTGGCGATAATGATGATGGTGGGGATAATGATGATGGTGGTGGTGATGATCATGGTGATAATGTCATGTGATGATGGAATCATGATGATGGCGATGGCGATGTCACGACGATGACATGATGTTGATGATGATGCCATGTCTCAGTGCTTACCATGTAACAGTCAGCTGTATAAAGGTCTTCAGTTTGGTATGACCTTGGCATGTAGTGCACTTGACTCTGCCTTCACCATTGCATGGCGGACATCTGATTAAAACAAGAAAAATAATTGGCAAACACAAAGCAAGTGAAGAGCGCAAATCATGTGACATAGCACCCCACCCCATTTGAGCATGCAATAGAACTATACCGCTGGCCAGCAGGTATTCTCCCTGTTAACTTTGATTAATTATAATCACATAATAAAATAAATACATGCAGTTTCAATTTAAAAATTGCAACATTAAAAACAACCATCACAACCATCGTCATTATCACCACCATTACCATTACCACCATCATCATCACCATTACCACCACCACCATCATCATCACCACCATCATCATCATCACCACTACCACAATTATCACCACTACTACAATCATCGACATCACCTCCAAATCCATCATCACCATTACCACCAACATCATCACCACCACCATTGTCACCATCATCACCACCACCATTATCACTACCACCGTCACCACCACCATCACTACCATCACCATTAATGTAAAACTGTCACAATTTTCACAGCTCTGACCTTCCTTCACCAGCACCACGACAAGATTGACATTGGTTGTCTTCATTAAACTCATTTTTATTATAACCACAACCTTGGCATGGATTACATTTGGACTGAAAAAAACCCACAAATGATATGATGAGTTGTACGTAGTATACATGGAGTACATTTGATATGTTTGTTACTCTCAGTAGCTTAATGGTTAGAGTGTTTAACTGGTCATCAGAAGGTTACAGGTTGTACACATATATGTAACCTTCACTCACCATCTGAGTTCTTGTAGCTCAATGGTTAGAGTGTCTCACTGGTCATCAGAAGGTTACAGGTTGGACACATATGTAACCTCACTTACCATCTGAGTTCTTGTAGCTTAATGGTTAGAGTGTCTCACTGGTCATTAGAAGCTTACAAGTTGTACATATATGTAACCTTCACTCACCATCTGAGTCCTTGTAGCTCAATGGTTAGAGTGTCTCACTGGTCATTAGAAGGTTACAAGTTGTACACATATGTAACCTTCACTCACCATCTGAGTCTTTGTAGCTTAATGGTTAGAGTGTCTCACTGACCAGTAATCAGAAGGTTACAGGTTGTACACATATGTAACCTTCACTCGCCATCTGAGTTCTTGTAGCATAATGGTTGGAGTGTCTCACTGGTCATTAGAAGGTTACATGTCGTACACATATGTGACCTTCACTCACCATCTGAGTTCTTGTAGCTCAATGGTTAGAGTGTCTCACTGGTAATTAGAAGGTTACAGGTTCAATCCCTGTCTGGGACATTTTCTGAGTACATGTATTTGAGCTTGGCGAATGTCTACTAAAGTTGTCACTTACAAATCCTCTGCCCATACATTTTTTACACTGATGGAACCCTCCTCCGTAACATGTATGGCATTGCTTGAGAATGAAAAATAGGTTAGTTGAATTCAGAAAGAAGGAGAGTGGGAGGAAGGAAAGAAGGAAGGAAGGAAGGAAGGGAGGAAGGAATGAAGGAAGGAAGGAAGGAAGGAAGGGGGGAAGGATGGGGGAAGGAAGGAAGGAAGGAAGGGGAAGGAAGGATGAAGAAAGGAAGGAAGGAAGGAAGGAAGGAAGGAAGGAAGGAAGGAAGGAAGGAAGGAAGGAAGGAAGGAAGGAAGGAAGGAAGGAAGGAAGGAAGGAAGCAAGCAAGCAGGCAAGCAAAGAAGGAACGAAGGGAAACAAGCTAGTGTGTTAGTATATATTAAGCTAGACAATAAACATGCTATATAC
Organism: Paragorgia papillata; assembly: GCA_035771165.1. NCBI lineage: Eukaryota > Metazoa > Cnidaria > Anthozoa > Scleralcyonacea > Coralliidae > Paragorgia > Paragorgia papillata. The sequence goes on from JAWNZC010000158.1 coordinate 1,367,417, forward strand.
CTTGACGGATGCTGTATGTGGCACTTCAACTCGAGTATCGCCCTCAGAAAACGTTTTTGATGGTTGAACCATGACATTCCATGGGCCAGGAGCAGGGCCATTGCGCGGTCCATCAACAATTTGGCCTAAATCAAAAAACAAAATCACAAAAGAGGATCTTCTACATTTGTTTACCGGATATCAAAAAAATAACTGAAATTTTTACGTAGTTAAATGGAATTTAAGTAAGTTAACAACTAAGAGCGGTCAGTAAAGCGGGTCAGCGGTCTCTGGCGGGTCAGGCAGGCGCAAGTGGTCGTCAGTTGGACGCGGTGAGTATTGTTCAACGTAGCGTGGCGGAAAGTACGGTTCGTCGAAGCGTGAAAGTTGTTTGCGTGTATCTTCCCCCCTCCCTCCCAAAAAAAAAAATCATTTTTTCTTTCTTCTTTGACTATATACCTTCGACTGACCTAGTCAGTGTGACGGGTGCCTGGAGTCTGGTGTGGGGGCAAATGGCTGGGTTGCGGGGATTTGCCAGTCATGAGAGCGGTATTCTATCTGGGGGCTGGCTGTGGAAGTGGAAGCCCATGGATGACCCAGGCACCCAACCTGCAGAAGCGATGCAGCTGTTAATGCTCTATTAAAGTAGTGTTTGGGTTTCAGGTTAACTGCACAAGCAAACACTGTTTGAAATATACTCCATTTTAAACGCAAATAAACTGAGGTGGTGTGTAATTCGGGGTCAAATGATGAGGCACAATACTGACCTGTGTATGGCTCAACTTGCCAGGTTGTTGATCGAGATTCAGTGAGGGTTGATAACTTGTACTGTTTAATATAATAATGATATTAATTAGTAAGGATAGCCACACCACCACCAGCAATTCCATCACCACTACTATCATCATCACCATCATCACCATCCCACCACCACCACCACCACCACAACTATCATCACCATCTGACCATCACCACAACCACAACTATCACCACCACCACAACTACCATCACCATCACAACTATCACCATCATCACCACCATCACAACTATCACCATCATCACCACCATCACCACCACCACCACAATTCAGCACCATCCTTGTCACCATCACAACTACGAACACTACAACCACCATCACTATCACTATCGCCATCACCACTATCCCCACAATCACCATAATCATCACTACTATCATTATCACCATCACCACTACAAGCACACTACCATTACCACCACTATCCCTACAATCACCATCATCAACCAACAGTTAGTAATCTGGAACAGAATCGTTTATCTTCCATTGTCCATTGTTACTCACATGATAAGCACTCGAAGGCTTTATATCATGTAGCCTCGCATGTAGCAACAATTTGCTGCAACAAAGTCTTGTAAAGAGTCCTTCGCTTCCTCAGCAGTGATGGATGCAGCCCTGAAAACATGTCAATTATTAATTCTTTGAAAGTTTTCATGGCGATAAAGTAATATAGATAAGTTTTGTACGAAACACCACGTAAAATATTTATTTGCTAAGCTTGTTGTTATTGCTGTGATGAAGGCCCCAGAGTCAAAGGCCGAAAACTTAAAAATGACTCTTTTACATGGTGTTTCCACAAAACTTATTTATAATATATTTCAATTACTTATTTTTTCAATTACCTAAGTTTGTCTTATTTGAAACAACACTTAAAATGACAAAGTAACATATTTTGCAGTTTTTCGTTTCCTTGCTTCGTTGTTGCGATATTTCAGTTTGTTTGATATGTAAATTAAACATTTTGATTTCACATGTGCATAATGAGTTATCAGAGAAGGTTATATACATGTATCTTTGCTATTATCAAATATAATCACTTGAAAATTCTACATGTTTATAGTGTTTATAGTGTACCAACATGCTTCCTTCGAATTAAGTTTGTTTGGTTTGATAATAGCAAAGATATATAACTTTTTTTCGTGGGATGATGGTGTGAAACAGAACTAGTTGTCTTTTTCTCCTTATGTTCATCTGGCCTTGGCTGTTCAGGCATGGCTTGCACAACTGGGGGAGGAGGCAAATAACCTACAAGAAAAGAAATATAAATGACTTTGTATCTATTTTAGGCAATGCAGCGTAGGAAAGTGCAGTGCAACACAGCACAACAGCACAACACCATGCAGCACAACACAACACAACACAACACAACACAACACAACACAACACAACACAACACAACACAGCACAACACAGCACAACACAGCACAACACAACACAACACAACACAACACAATGCAGCACAACACAATGCAGCCAACACAATGCAGCCAACAAAACACAATATAACAGCACAACACAATGCAGCACAACACAATGCAGCACAACACAATGCAGCACAACACAACACAACACAACACAACACAACACAACACAACACAACACAACACAACACAACACAGCACAACCCAACCCAACCCAACGCAACGCAACGCAACGCAACGCAACCCAACGCAGCGCAGCGCAACGCAACACAGCACAGCACAGCACAGCACAACACAACACAACACAACACAACACAACACAACACAACACAACACAACACAACACAATACAACACAACACAACACAACACAACACAATGCACAGTGCACAACGCAACACCACACAACACAGCACAACACTGTACATACCTTGACCATATGCTGTCTGTTCATAACCTGCCACTGAATCAAATAAACTGGCAGGCGGAACAGTAGGTGCTGGTCCTAGGAAACGACAAAGAATAATCAGGGGCCGATTGTATAAAAAAGTGATTAACTTTAATCATGATTAAGAATTAACCAGTGATTAACTTCTTAATCATGATTAGTTAATCACCCGGCAAAATTGCGTTGTATAAAGGGTGATTAGTCGGGTGATTGACTAACCACTTTTTAACTCCCCCACGAGTGATTAAAATGTGATTAACATAATTAACATAAATTAACGGGTGGAAAATAGTTCGGATAACATGGTAAAAGGAGATATTATTTTTGAAATATGCAGTGATTCTTTTGATGTATGATTGTTTTGATGTATGATTGTGTGCACTGGAACAGTTAGATATGAAATTTTGGCTGGAAGATGGTCATGACAATGCGCCGTGATGATGATGACATGCTACTTCAGACACCACTTGATCATGAATATAAATTATGAAATGAATCGCGATCGAAGTGATGAAACAGACGGGAAAAAGAAAAAGATTCAAGCAAGCAGTTTACAAACAAGGTAGGTTTAGAGAGATCATTTTAATTCAAACAATTTTAACAATATAAAACGGAGTGAATGAGTTATAAATATCTTTGTTTACTTTCTAATCAATACATATGGTGGACAAAGCTCTCTCCTTTGCAGCTGGTTCTTGTGCATTTGTGGTTAAAACTATGCTCGTTCTTGGTAAGCATTTATCATAGCTTGTAATTTGCTAGAATCTTTCATTTGGCTTTGGATTGCAATCACCTTGTCATACCACTCTCTTGTTTTTTAATCACTGGATACGAATTAGTATTAAACATTTTAATAACACTGTATGTACAGGATGACTCAGTGCTGTACTAGCCTGCGTCGCAGCTGGACGTGTTTTGAAATTGAAACCCGATATAGTCCGTCCGCGGACCAGCGACCAAATTCGTGTTCTGACTCCCTGCGAGCTTGCAAGTTTTTTTATAATCGCTTGTAATTAGCGCTTGCCGTCAGTTGTTGTTATACGGCGTTACGTGATTGGTCAAGCGACATGTAATGTATATTTTAAAAGGATTAAAAAGATTCACGTGAGATTTTTAATGGGAGCTGGACGTGGACAATTTGATGTCATTTGAAGCTGAAAAGTCTGAGTCGCGTTTAATTTAAGGCGTACGAGTTGTTTCATCCGTCGTATTTGTATTCAGAAGCTGAAGAAAACGAAGAGCATTGCTAATCCAAACGTGCAGGCGTCCAGAACACGAATTTGGTCGCTGGTCCGCAGACGGACTATATCGGGTTTCAATTTCAAAACACGTCCGGCTGCGACGCAGGCTAGTGCTGTACCAGCTGCTTTGAATGTCTGGTAATTGTGGATTTGCTTGGGTCTTCTCAAGAAGGTTCAACCTAGAGGATGGCCATCAATAACAGCATCCTTCTGCTGCCATGACAATGACAGAATTCTTTTTTGCTCTTCAATTTTTTGTCTTAAGTGTGTTGGGCCTGCAGTATGTAATTATGTCTATGTTGGTAATTGTAATGTCTACCTGGCAAGGGTAATAAAAATAGATAAGGATAGCTTTCGATCAGTTTTCCACGCAGTGAACTGGTAGGTGACTGATTTGAATAAACAAGAACAGCATTTTGATTTTATCTCATTATTAGTTTATTCATACATAAATTATCTTTGATGTGCCGCGGTTAATATATAGGTTATTGACCTTGCATATTAAATGACCTACTATATCGCTTTAAAACTACGTCTAGAATACCATTTTTTTGTTAAATAACGACAAATATCGTCTGTGTCATGAATAAACTAAGTTGGTAACCAGCGTAGTGACCTCGGTTTCGGTCACTAACCTATACTTAGTAAACTTGTTTAGAAGCTCCGTGTCATTGTAAAGAAACAGCAGGGCAACTGTTTTGGTAACTAACAGCAAGATGAACAAGTCATGAGATACTGCACTTGCATAATCTCTAATAATAGGGACCTTAAGATGCTAGGACGACGACGGCGGTTAAAAACCAATTCAAATTTTAGCATTAAAAATAAGTCACGGTTAACTGACTACTGTATTCAATACTTGAAGCTTGTTTTATAATTTTCAGAGTGCTAAAACGGTTGCAGTGTCTGTGAAGGCAATCTCAGCCAACAGTTCTCATCACCCCACGAGTCAACGTCATCCTGAAGACGTGAAAATGCTCTGAGTGGCGTTGCATACAGAGCGAGGACGGTGTTAAGATTACTCTTGGGACTAGAAAGTATTCATTATCTTTGTTTTGCAAGAAGAATGCTTTTGTTTGAAGGACGTCGTCCTCGAAGTTGCCGTCGTAGATCTTAAGGTCCCTATTAGCATTAATATACATACATATACAAAATAAACCATTAATAATTTTTTGTAACTTCATGCTTGAACTAGACTTTTTAACTTTGTTCAAAATGGTGATGAGGATGGTTTTCATTAATCTCGTAGGAACTAAGGATGTAAAACAAGCAAGTATAGCAAAAGGAGCATCAAAAAATGAACTAAGGACTGGTTTGGTGAGCCATATACTATCAAGGGCCCAAGCAGGAATGACTTCCCAGAAAACTACATGCATGCCAAGTGTCGGGTTTACTTTTCCAGTTGTTGCAAAGGGGAGCACGGGTGGCGTGTGCTGTTAGGGCGCTGCCTCTCACAAATAGTTAAGCCCGGTCGGACGGGTTTAGTACTTGGATGAGTGACCGTTTGGGAATAGCCTCGTTCTCCGCCAGCTTGGGACTTATGTGAGTAGAGTTTAGTTGTCCCTCCTGTGCTTCGAGGGTTTTTCGCCGGGTTCTCCTGTTTTCCTCCCACCGTAAAATCAATACCTAGGTCTTAGTTGTCTACACATAGGAGTTTGGTGCCAATTGGGACGAAAGTTCTGTTCCTCTCTCCTGCCACACGTTAAGTGGCAAATTTAATAAATTCAAATTAAATTCAAATTCAAATTAAATATCTATTATATAAAATATAATGGTTTTTTGTTCTAGCTGCCACTATTCATATCAATCTGACTTGAGTGATTACTGCAAGAGATTAAGCTCCCCTTCGCAAGTTCAAAAATTAAAAAAACCTGGGTGGGGCTTGATAGAGCTTTTACAATATTCATAATATTCTTGCAAGTGTTGATTATTGTTATACACATTGAAGTTTACTGCTTTATTTTTAAATAATGAACATTGCATGGAAGCTTGAATATATACTTTTTTTTCATGCACTTAAAATAAATTTCATATTTCCGTACATCCATGTATTACTCTCGATGTATATTATAGGAATGAGTACATGTTCAATAAATAACAATTCAAGGACAGATACTTTTTATACTGTAAACATTTGTATAATTCTGAATCTGGGTTTTTATTATCAATTTTTATCATTACGACATTGTGAATTGTCATTGTGTGTCACTGTACATTGTACAGTCTATTGTACAGTCTATTGTACCCACAATGCTTTAACTTTTATTGGTATTTGTAATAATGTATTTGTGCACTGGTTGCTGGATTGAGATAGGGAGTCATCAAGTAAGGATGACAGGCATATCCACTATCTCCCAGCAACACGCCATTGTGTTCAGGGTATGCTCTCCTGTATCAAGTGTCCTCCCCACCATTGATGTTCGGAATATAAAAGAATCGTGAATGGAACCAGGCCACTTTGCCACTGCATTGGGTAGCCTACCTATATTTTTACATTAAATATATAATTTTTTAAATAAAATGCTTGGGTTTTTTTATTATTTTTTCTTTTACACGAGGCCATTTATGCCCTCGTAGTATAGGTATAGATCATACAAAAACACTGGCAAAATTTTCTCAAAATCTAATTATTTTTATTTTAACTTGTGCCCAAAAATGGTCAAGGGGTTATATGCTATAGAGTATTCGGTTTGTGTCAGGGGGTGGGGCATAGGAACGGGTTCCCCTACCATCAATTCAGTGCAGTAAATAGGTATATATTAGCGGGGTTTTTTAATTTTAATTTACTTCTAATTGTCATCACGAATTACTTGCACATTGACATAAAGAGAATGGCAAGAAAGCGCCTAAAGGATTATGAAATGCGGATCCCGTGGCTAATGAAGCTAATTTTAGCCTGGACTCGAACATGTGTTGCCATCTACCAAACCAATAACACAAGGAAAAGCAGCCAAGAGCTGTTCCTCTGCAGAAATTGAATGGTTAGGGTGGGATATTGGCTGGATTTTCTCTGCTATTAGTGCTGCTATAAAACGTATGGAGTCTTTTCCAAACCGGTATCTACGTAAAAACTCGTCTGAAAGCTCTTCGAAATTAACATAACGTTTAAATACTCGAGGTAAGCGATTTCTTCGTCGAAATTCAGCGTCATAAAGGAAGTGTCTTAGTATGGCTGCCATATTAAACTTTTTTCTTAATCATAGTTAAGAAAGTTAATCATACTTTGGACCATGATTAACTTTAACGACATTTTAATCATGATTATCGCTAATCACTTTTTTATACAACGGGTTTAATCACCTTGTTAACTTTAATCACTTTTTAATCACAAAACGGGTGATTAAAAAGTGATTAAGAGTTTTATACAACCGGCCCCTGGTATCTACAGTATTTTGTAACATGGTGTAAGACTACAAACTTTCTTATGTAAAATACAATTTTGCCATGCAAAGCTTCAAACAACATAATAATCAGGTATGTTACTGTAGAAAACTATCATTAATGTTGACGTTCAGTTTTTTATTAGTCTTTCTGACGTTGCTTAATTAGCGGAAGAGCAAAGAGTTTATATTTAGATGTGGGCGTGAGATAATAAGTTGTTGTTGTGATCGTAAATCGGGACTAGAGCGTGTAAATAGAGTGTACATAAATATAAAGTTTTGGAAAAGGAATACCGTCTACAGAACATTAAATGGCGATTCTGCCAGGACTTACACCGTGATATAGTTATAGTATTCGTTTTCATCGTTCTCGTTATGGAAACCGAGGAAACTAATGAAAACATCCTAAAAACAATGACGTCTCGTCGGAGGATAGTCAAATTATTCTACAACAAGTTTCGCAAGGTGAGGAGTTTCTCTCTTTGAAAAGAAACAAACGCACTGTTAAATCTAAGCTCACCAAACTAAGACATCACGTAGAAAAGCTATGCTTATCGAACGGGTCGGAGAAAGCCGAGTAGAACAGTTATGGAGTGAATTAGAAGCGACGCAAGAAGTGTTAGGCGCATTAATTCGACATTCTCTTTCAGCGGGAGAATCGCTAAAAAAATATAGAATCGACGGCGAAAGAATCCGACTCTCTTGAGAGAGAAATCGCAAAAACAATCGAAGACGCACAACATTATATCAAAGGTAGATATTTGAGCGCAAGCTCAAAAACACATGAAGCAGAATCGCAAGACAACAGTGAAGCCGATAGCAATAGTATGCCCCCCGCAATAGTTTTACCGAGTAATGACGGTCAAAACAATGCCAAGAAGACAGCCGCTGCGTCGGTTAAAATCAACACTCGTTTGAAACCGTTGAAAGTTCCTAGCTTAGATGGAGATAAAGCGAAATTTGAAGAGTTTTGGATGCTATTCGAAAGCTTAGTCGATTGTTCCGACGAGCCAGTAAATATTAAAATGGCTAGACTGCGTCAAAGTTTGTCTGGAGTAGCTTTGGAGGCGATTAGAGGATTGGGTGTCACTAGCGTGGAATACGAAGAGGCGAAGAGCATACTAAAATCGAAATTTGGTGGCCAGAGGCGACAGTTAAGAGCATATATGGACCAGCTTGAGAAGATGTCACAAATCCGAACAAACGATGTTAAAGAGTTCGAGCGCTTTGCCGATGTAGTGCGTGTTACCGTAGTGAAGTTAAAAACGGAAAACCGTCAAGGTGAACTGGGAGCCGGATCTCTACACAGTTTGCTTGTGAAAAAGTTATCCGATCGACACTTGAGATGTACAGTAGATGGCTAGGCGAGAACGACCGCGAACAATCGGTGGTAAGCCTTGGAGACTGGCTAAAAGAAGAACCAACAATCCGAATAGAAGCGTTGGAGATGGCGCATGGTTTTCAGCAAACACCTGGCGGAGACAACACATATTCCCAGCCAAGGAACGACAGATACAAATCCAGAAATTCGTTTGCGTCAATTGGAGAACGAAAGAAGGACCCCCCTTTCGGAAACCGATCATGTGAATGCTGCCGTGAAGATTTGGAGATGTAAACAATGCCGTCATATGAAAGTAGATGAGCGATGGCAGTTCACAAAAGAAAGAAGATTATGTTTTCGTTGCCTTGGTAACGTTCATTAATGTTATTTATTGTAGAACATCCCAGAAATGCAACGTCAACGATTGCCAACTCACTCATCATAGTTTGTTGCACGACTCTACCAAACAAACGATGAAACAACCACTAGCAGAAAAAAAGCCGAAAGGAAGTTGATCCCCCCGGTATGCCTGCAGGGGAGGGGGAAGAAACTTCCACACCTAGACTTTCCCTGACAACCAGTAACAAAGACGCATCGGAGACCTATTCGCTGAGAACTATTCCAGTGTGAATCAAAGCCAATGAAAAGAAAGTCAAGGTACATGCCATTCTTGATGACGCTTCAAATGAAACATTCCTAAACGGAGAAGTTTCCGGGGTATTAGGAATACAAGAACCGTATGAGAAAGTTAAAGTTCATGTCCTCAACGACTCCGTGGAGATGATTCGAATCAATGCCTGTGGCTGTGGTAATAGAAAGTCTGGATGGTCAGTTTAGCAAAGAAATTAAAGTTAGAACGTGTCCAAGAAAGGTGACAGGAAACCACCGCGTAGAAGACTGGGCAACGCCTAGGACCGTGTGACTGCTCTTTGACTGCTCTGCTAAGTGCGAGGGACTGTCTCTCAATGATGTCATTCACGCAGGTCCAAAGCTTCAATAGGATCTCTTCGAGGTGCTGATTCGTTTCCGTCGCAGCCCGATTGCACTAGCCTGCGATATTAAATAAATGTTCCTCCAGATCGAGATAGAGAAGAAAGATCGGCCCTATTTCCGTGTCTTATGGAGAGACCTGAATACCGATGAAGAGCCTGAAGAGTTCGAGTTTATCAGAGTCGTATTCGGTAAGAATTCTGCACAAGAAAATGCTCTACGCCATCAAACCTTATACCCGTCCGCTGCGGAGACAGTATTGAAGTGCACGTACATGGATGATTCGCTCGACAGTGTTGCAGAAGAGGAACAAGGAATTGAACTCTTCCAACAATTGAATGGACTTTGGAGTCTAGCCGGAATGCAAGCCAGAAAGTGGATCTCAAACTCGTCAAAGGTCATGGCGGCCATACCAGTGGAAGATTGTGCGTGTTTGACCCCCATGTTTCGTTTTGTTTCGTCAGTCCAGTTGTCGTCAGAGTCAAAATCCTTCTACAAAAACTTTGGTCCACAGGATACGATTGGGATGAGCCAGTAGCTGATGAAGTTGCTAACGAGATTTACCGTTGGTTTGACCAATTATCGGCCTTGGGAAACGTCAAAGTGTAACGGAAATTACGCGAACTTAAACCTATTTCGTCAACACAAGTGACAACATTCGTCAACGCATCCCAAGAAGCGTATGGAGCCGTAGCATATCTCCGTCACAGTTATGAAGATGCTACCAGTTACAAGTAGAATGATTGCGTCCAAAAGCAAGCTTGCACCGTTGACACCGACGACAATACCTAGACTAGAACTTATGGCTGCTATCTTGGGGTTACGTTTAACCCAATCGATCGTTAATGTTTTGGAGTTACTTATGAAAGAAGTTACCTTCTATTCCGACAGCATGGACGTGCTATGGTGGATCCGCGGAAGAGGAAGAGATTTTCGCTCATTCGCGGCCAATCGAATTGGGGAGGTGCAAATGTACACAGAGCCGTGATAGTAGCAGCATGTTCCCACCGATCAAAACCCTGCCGACCTATCCACTAGAGGTGTTACTCCGAATCAGTTAGTCGAAAATGCACTGTGCTGGACAGAACCCGAGTGGTTGCAGAAAGACCGAGATGAATGGCCCAAGATTAAGGTCCAGACAACTCGACGGGAGAAACTGGAAGCAAAATCACCAAGTAAGAAATCAACAGCCAACGCCACTTCGCTGCTGACCAAGTCAGTACCAACCAAGGAAAACGCAAACCCGAGACAAGGTCTTAAAAATTGGAGACTGGACCCTAAACGATTTTCTAGTTGGAAAAGATTAGTCCACATTCATGCCAGGGTGATCCGAGTATTGCACAACATGCAGCGCAATGGTGTCGACAAAACTTCTAGCGCAGAACTGCAACTAGAAGAAATAAAAGATGCCCAAGAAGCAATCATCAAAGAGGCACAGAAACAAGCCTATCCAGAAGAGTATAAAGCGCTGGTTAATGGACGAACCCTGCCTACGAACAGTCAGTTAATCAAGTTAAATCCACAAATGGATGAAAACGGCCTCATTCGATCCAATGGTCGCTTGCAATTTGCTGAATATTTACCTTTCGACACGAAGTTCCCAATCATCCTACCCCGCGGAAACTGGGTAACAATGCTCATCGTAAAATATTATCATGAGCAAGCCAACCACTCCGGAGGAATCAATTTCTTTTTGGCGGAATTCAGTCAGCGGTGCTGGATCATAGCAGCAAGAGAAGAGATAAAAGAGTGGGAGAAATCGTGCAACGAATGCAAGAGAAGGAAAAACAAGATTGCTAAGGCTCCTTTACCAAATGTTCGACTCCGGTTCACATATCGCCCCTTCGACCAGTCAGCAGTTGATTTCGCTGGACCGTTTGTAACAAAACAAGGACGTAGCATTAAACGTCAAAAGAGATGGCTGTGCGTCTTTACTTGTCTATATCAATAAGAGCTGTCCACCTAGAAATGGCCTGGGGACTAGATACAGACAGTTTTTTTTAACGCATTCACTCGTTTCACAAGTCGCAGAGGTGTTCCCAAAGAGATTGTGAGTGATTGCGGGACAAACTTTGTTGGAGAAGAACTTTACAACCAGTTGGATAAGAAGAAGATCAGGCAAGCTACCACCGACAATAGCGTCAAATGAAGATTCAATCCTCCTGCAGCACCGCACTTTGGTGGCGCACACGAAATAATGGTGAAGGAAGCTAAGCGGGCTGTCTATGGAGTGTTAGGAAGCTGCGAATTATTTACGGACGAACTGATTACAGCATTTTCTGGAGCGGAAAGTCCTATTAACTCAAGACCATTAACGTACCAGACCGTGGATCCTCGAGACGATGTCCCTCTTACCCCAAACCACTTCCTTCATGGGCAGATGGGTGGCGATTTCGCTCTGGAAACCGAATTGACGACGTTTACTGTAATCCTAGTAAACGGTGGAGAAAAGTTCAGGAACTTATCTCACGAGTATGGCGAAGATGGTATTCAGAGTACCTGCCTATGCTACGAGCACGACCGAAGTGGACTCAAGTCGTCCAGTGGCGTAGCCAAGGGCAGGGGGGGGGGGGGGGGGGGGGGGGGGGGGGAAACTTAAAACGGGATGATGTAGTTTTAGTGTTACAACCAGATCTTCCAAGAGGGCGTTGGCCTCTTGGTCGAATAGTAGGCACGTTTCCTGGAAAAGACCGAAATAGTCGCGTCGTAAAAGTGCAATGTAGACAAAAGACCTACGTTAGACCAGTACATAAGCTTGTACCCTTAAATGTTTAAGACGATTTACGATAGAGGATTTATACTGCCAAACCACACTGAGACTTACTCTCTAATGTGGGGAGGGGGGATGTTATTAAGAAACTATCATTAGTGTTGACGTTCAGTTTTTTCAGACGTTGCTTAATTAGCGGAAGTGCAAAAAATTTATATTTAGATATGGGCGTGAGATAATAAGTTGTTGTTGTGATCGAGAGTCCAGACTAGAGCGTGTAAATAGTGTACATAAATAAAGTTTTGGAAAAGGAATACCGTCTACAGAACAGTTACATTGTGAGACCTTCGGCTTCATATACATTGTGCATATAATGTTATTGTGCATCTTACCCAAAGGCATATTAGGAATCATAGGTCCTGCAGATCCATGGCCAGGATTAACACTACCACCACTAAATCCTGGTTGAACAAATCCTATAAACATACAGTAACAAGAGGGCACTCAGAGACTGCATATACCTCTGCCAGCGGGTTATTATTAGACATATTTAAAAAGAAAAGGAGCCATCCAACTAACCAGGCTAGCTCACGAGACCTACACATGTATGTTGTTGATTGGTTGGTTGGATGGATCGTGGATGGATCGTGTTTGGCTGGGTGGGTGGGTGGGTGGTAAGGTTAGTTGGTTGGTTGGTTGGTTGGTTAGTTGATTGGTGGGTTCGTTGCTTGGATGGTTGGTTGATTAGTTGGTTGGTTGATTGGTTGATTGATTGATTAGTAGTTGGTTGGTTGATTGGATCCGATGATTGGTTGGTTGGTTGGTTGATTGCTTGGTTGGTTGATTAGTTGGTTGGTTGGTTGGTTGGTAGGTTGGTTGGTTAGTTGGTTGGTTGATTGATTAATTGGTTGGTTGGTTGGTTGGTAAATTGGTTGGTTGGTTGGTTGGTTGGTTGGTTAGTTCGTTGGTTGATTGGTTGGTTGGTTGGTTGGTTGATTAGTTGGTTGGTTGGTTGGTTGATTGGTTGGTTGGTTGGTTGGTTGGCAAAACAGGCAAGTCCTGACCACATGGAAAACATTAATTGTCAAGAGGTTAGCAACGAGTTTTTGTTATTAACAATTGTTCTTATCACAAGAATTGACACTACCTGGTTGAGGTGGATAAGCTTGTGGTTGACCTTGATTGTGATACATAACTCAAATCACAAACCCTTCACGTATCTAAATTATGACAAAATAAGACTAACTATTAATTACATTTATAGGTTTATCAGCACTGTAAACACTCAAAGAAGCTGAAAAGCATTATAATGAACCAGAACTTCATTGTGGAGAATTCTAGCAACTATTGCTGTACACGGTAACAAAGACTTTTATATTTTAAAGAGAGCATATTAGCGTGAATGTAAGAGAGGGAATATATAGATATATAGAATTGGCACATGTATTTGCAAATCAATATTGTGATACTGTATATATAGTCACACAAATCCAATATTTCTATTGACGTTTATTAAAACTCATCAACTAAAGTCTGAGTGATTTCAAAATGTGCTAAAAACATAATTATAAATATGTTATGAAATCCTTTTTTTTTTCTTTTTTCAAATTTTCGACCTTTCAATATACAGGGGGGTGAAGGGGTCAGAGACAAGGCTAATAGCAGTGACTCGAAGACCTTTCCTGACCCTAGCTGATCCTAGCCCAAATAGTGTGGTATGAAGTGTATAACAGCTTTTGTAGGATTTGCATGCTAAAGTTGATTTTTGTTTCTTTTTTCAGTTTTTTTGAGTTGACTAGGCATCAAACTATCAGAAAACGCAATTCAAATTTTCCAAGCTCTCAACCCCGTGTATGTCGAGAGGTTGAAGATTTGAACCCCATCATTTTCTGATATAGTAAGGTTAGATATACCGCTGAAACAGAGAACGTAGGAGTCTAACGTTTCAAGCGAAGGCCCTTTCTCAGAGAGGAACGTAAAGAGTGAGACAAATTATAAGAAGGATAATCATGTGACCAAAAATAAGCCAATCAGATAAAAATAACAAATCAATAATGAGATGCAAAAGACATTTGCTATTGCTACCATCAATGAGCAAAAAAGGAGGGGGTGTATAAATGGGGAACTGGTTTACTAAACGACGCTAAGAAGGGAAGCAAATGACGTACTGTACCATTTCATGATGGAGACTGTGAGAGAATATCTTGAGGTTAGCAGGGACGTGCCAAAGGAATCACAATTGGGGGGGGGGGGGGGGGGGTCATATGATGACCGACTTTTTGCAATGATAAATTAAAATTTTCATATCAGAGACATAGTTTAAAAAAGGCGAGAATTGATCGAAAAACTTGCAATTAATGTATAAACGGATATTTAGGAGCTGGGCAAAACAACACAAGACAAGACAGAAACATTTTATTTTAATGGAAACAATCAAAAGTCACTGAAACTCTGAAAGTGTTCTGAATGTTAATCTAAAAGTAACGAATAAAGTGGAAAACATGTTTAACAATTACAGCAGCAATTCCTCGTTTGACCAACTACTTTGATTATTTAGTCACCACACCCCTGGAGGTTAGGCATATATCATTGATGGTAGGAATATAGCAAATGTCTTTCGCTTTGTTATTTTGCTTTGATTTAATGCTAATTTTTTTGCATCTCATTATTAATTTGTTATTGTTATTTTTATCTGATTTTTGGTCACTGCATGCTTATCCTTTCCTAAGCTCGTTGTTTGTTTACACTCTTTAAAGTGCACATAAACCCAAATTTTGTATCATCTGAATACGTTCTACATAGAGCAATGTTTTTGGCGATTTGCATTTCTAGTATGGTAATGAGATGACGTCTATGTATATATATTTTTTTGAATAAGATGTAGGTAATTGGACTGACACTGGGGTTATATAATGTAGATGAATAAAATTTGGCTTTCTTTCTCCTTTTGGCAAGATAAACTAGCTGAGAATTTTTGTAGAAAAACTCATACAATATGGAACATGTTGTTCAAACACACCATCATGTCACTCCTGCAAATAAATATTGTATAGATAATGCACGATGACTACTTTGGCGTCATCTCATTACCATTTTGAAAACAAAAATCTCTATTAAAGCAATAAAGGTTGCTCCAATCTAAAAAAAATATTTCGTTGTTCGACTACGGTATTTGCCAAAGGTAGAACGTATTCAGATGATAAAAAATTTAGGGTTATATGCACTTTAAGTTTCGCTCAAAACGTTAGACTCCTACGTTCTCTGTTTTGGCAGTATATCTAACCTTACTGTATTATACCCTCACAATTAATTGTCCAATCAAATGTCTACATTACCATGTAAGGACAACTACATATTGGGCAGCCACCTTTGGATGGTGCACAAGGTATATTTACTTGCCAATTGCATGATTATTATTTTGTCCGATATAATCAATAAAACACCTATTGGATTTATCTTCGCCCAATATGAATGATGCTCGACCTTCGGTCTTGCCCAATATTGAATTTTCGAATTTGCCATATCGGGCTTAGATGAATTCAATAAGTTATAATATTTTGATTGTTGTTTCACAAACACTGCCTACGCAGAAAAATATTTTTATTTCACTGTTTGGAACATTTTCTGATAGTTTGACATCTAGTCAACTCAAAAAAGGGGGGGAAAAATCAACTTTAGCATGCAAATGCTACGGGAGCTGTTTTCTTGACACATCATACCACAACTGTACCACACTATTATTAGAGTTGGTGTAAATTCCTGCCATACAATATGTAGCTAATGTGACATGATAAGTTGTATGTATACATGTAGTGCATGTGGTACGTTTGCGAGCTTGGTGTAATGTAACAGATGTTTGGTGGACGTTTTTGTCAAGCTCAATTACTCAGAAAAGATTTCTGAGACCCCGGACAGGGTTCAAACCAGCAACCTTCCAATGACCAGTTAGATGCTCTAACTATTGAGCCACTGAGGCCCAGATGGAGAGCTAAGGTTGCAAATTCATAGTCATATGTGCTCCTAAGTGGTAGCGTTTGCATATGAGATGTTGTTGTTAAAGTGACATGATAAGTTGTATGTATACATGTAGTGCATGTATACAGCTCAATGGTTAGAGCATCTAACTGGTCATTAGAAGGATGCATGTTCGAACCCTGTCTGGGGTCTCAGAAATCTTTTCTGAGTAATTGAGCTTGATGAACATCCACCGAACATCTGTTACATTACACCAAGTTGGCAAACGTACCACATGCACTACATGTATACATACAACTTATCATGTCACCTTAACAACAACATCTCATATGCAAACGCTACCACTTACTGTAGGAGCACATATGACTATGAATTTGCAACCTTAGTTCTCCATCTGAGCCTCAGTGGCTCAATGGTTAGAGCGTCTAACTGGTCATTAGAAGGTTGCTGGTTTGAATCCTGTCTGGGGTCTCAGAAATCTTTTCTGAGTAATTGAGCTTGACGAACGTCCACAGAACATCTGTTATACATAGCTACATGTAATATTGTATTATAGTATACATGTATATAACTGGCGAACAATGTAAATAAATAAAAATAATAATAATAAATACAGTACATCATAGGAGATTGTGTTTGATAAGAAAGGGAAAGAAAGAATAGATGTATAAAGCATAACAAAGAAAATTCAAGAAAGAAGCATTATTTTATGTATTGACCTCGTGGTTTAAGAAACATCTTCTGCTTCGTCTTACGCAAACTATTACCGAAGCTAACAAATTGTTTTTCCCTTGCAATTGAAATAGCTAAGAATAAGTGATTATTTGAATAAAAAGTTAAGCTACGTTACAAATGGTATTAAACTAAGCTAATCTTACCTCGATTCAAGGATGTTCTTTGTGCGTTGAAAAAAGAAGTGACGTCTTACATGTAATGGTGTAACACAACGCTCAACAGGATGTTGGAAAGTCTTCCTTGAAAGTGCCAAAAAATCGCGTCGGTTTTAGCGAAATTTGTCGTAGCTATAGACTTTATTCATAAATGGCTGCCAATTAATTAATATTCTTTTATGTACATATAATTAAATCAGCCCTGATGAATTCGTTAGAAGTAAAAATATTCTTTTAAATTTCGTACATGTGAACGAGTTCATAAGAGCTAATTTATATGCACATAAAAGAATATTAATTGCGGCCATTTATAATGAATAAGGTCTATCTCAAAGTCTGGGAGGCAGGGGCGTACCGAGCGGGGGGGTGTGGGGGGTGCGACACCCCCCCACTTTTTTCGAAAATGGTCGGTAAATTGATATAATATTGATATTGGTCGGTTTTTAAAACCAAAGCGGTCGGTAAATTTAGCCATTTATGGTGGTAACATCTTACCTTACCATTTGTTGTCAAGTCATTTTCACTTGTATAAAGTTGTATTTGTATGTTAGGATTCTGTGCTATTTATTAGCGCCTTAGCTAGCGGTACTGATCATTCTGTGAGTCCGTGATTCATACGAATTATCGAGAAAAAAAAAGGACT
Source organism: Paragorgia papillata (assembly GCA_035771165.1). Lineage (NCBI taxonomy): Eukaryota > Metazoa > Cnidaria > Anthozoa > Scleralcyonacea > Coralliidae > Paragorgia > Paragorgia papillata. The sequence goes on from JAWNZC010000158.1 coordinate 1,385,228, forward strand.
GAAAACTTGACAGGCCAAATTTACAGCATCAAATATGTAAGCATCAAATCTTACAATTAACTTTAGTAAGGTAAAGAAGACAAGTAATTATTAATTCAGGCCCGTCGGAAGCGGGAGGACTTGGCAGGCTGCAGCGCCCCCCCCCCCCCCCCCAATAATTTGCTAAAAAAATTTGCAACATTTTTTTGAAGATGAAAAAATCTGTTAGATATTGCCCTGGATTTGAACATGATTTTAAGTATCCTTAACTCCAATATAACTATTCTTGATTTCTTGGATATCTTAGTTACTAATGAATCTTAGGCATTGCAAGAGTCACTCAAATTACGTCTTGTTTATTTTTATGTAAAATTTGGACTATGTCTGCCGCAAAATGAGCTGAAAACATTCGCTCAAATTGCAGGAAATGGTGTTTTCCAAGGCTCTATATTTCAAAAATTTCCGGGGGGCATACCCCCGTACCCCCCTATAAATGCGGTCACTAATTCGCATGGCCCCGCCCTTTTCAGCCCCCCCCCCCAATAATCCAATATGAATTTGCTTCCGACGGCCCTGAAATTAAATGCCTGTTTTGGCAGTTATGCAATCAGAAGTTTACCTCTAAGTAAGTTGTAACCACTGTAGACTACTAGACTGTAAGTAAGTTGTAACCACTGTACATGCACTGTAGTTGTATAACCTAAATTACCTAATCTTTAATTAATAATATACTAGATTATAGAAATAAAAGCTGTAACTTTATTAACTTCAAAATAAAAAAGCAAAATAAAAAGGCACCCGAATATTTGTCTAGGATTCTTAGGAGTTAAGACATGTACAAACAAGAACTTTTTAATTCCATCCTCCTGGTGCTTCTAATTTAATAGAGTTTAATAGTGAATACACCTATCGTGATTTCTTCAAAACACCAGGTTTTACCGCACTTTCATACGCGAAAGTATGTGATTTTTGCGTGATTTTTGATTGAGTTTCGTCGGTAAATTTTGGAACAAACACCCCCCCAGTCGAAATGCCCTCGGTACGCCACTGCTGGGAGGTAATGAGGTGTGAACTGTTATTGTTTACACTACACACTAGCTTTACAGTTGTTGTACTTGTTATATATATAAACTTGGAAAATGTTGCCGTATTTTAACTTATATTGTTCCGTAAATCATTAAAATAAACTTACTTTTGACAGTTCATCTCTCATGTTGTCTACCTTCAGTGAGTTGAAACTTGTAGCGGCAATAGACAATAGTTTCGAACGGCGTTCGACCCCGTTAAATAATCAAACAAGGTTGGAAACTACACTCAGATTTTCTCCACCAAAAATCCGTCCGATCGCCGTTTTGATCTTTCACACATAAAGATCGATACTTCTTCTTCCTCGGAAATGTCCAACTTTTCAAAATACTTATCCACAACCTTCGACTTTCACGGCGAAGCCATCGACTTCTTCGACCGGAATATGCGTTATGAATTTGCCTTGGCCAGTGGCCACAATGAGCCTCCTGTACAATATCTCGGGTACCATATCCCGGTACAGTTTACAATTATTTCATATTATTTGACGAGATTAAGCATGGTATCAAAAATTATCAAAGCCAAGGTTTGTATTATGTCCCGAAGCCGATAATACAAACCTTGGCTTTGATAAGTCTTGATATCATGCTTAATCTCGTCCAATAATATGAAATAATTGTAACTGTACCCGGGATATGGTACCCGAGATATTGTACCGGGCCAAGGCTAATTCATAATTCATAACGCATATTCCGGTCGAAGAAGTCGATGGCTTCGCCGTGAAAATCGAAAGTTGTGGATAAGCATTTTGAAAAGTTGGACGTTTCTGAGGAAGAAGAAGTATGGATCTTTATGTGTGAAAGGTCATATGTGAAACGGCGATAGGACGGATTTTTGGTGGAGAAAATCTCGCTCGATGTCAGAGCGATGGAGGCGCGAGGGAGTGTAGTTTCCAAACTTTGTTTGATTATTTAACGGGGTCGAACACCGTTCGAAACTATTGCCGCCACAAGTTTCAACTCACTGAAGTTAAACACCATGAGACATGAATTGTCAAAAGTAAGTTTATTTTAATGATTTACAGAACTATAAGTTAAAATACGGCAACATTTTCCAAGTAAACCCAGTGTGCGGTTGGGTCACTGTGGTTGTACACATATGTAACCTTCACTCACCATCTGAGTTCTTGTGGCTAATGATTAGAGTGTCTCACTGGTCATTAGAAGGTTTCAGGTTGTACATTTATGTAACCTTCACTCACCATTTGAGTTCTTGTAGCTAATGGTTAGAGTGTTTCACTGGTCATCAGAAGGTTACAGGTTGGACACATATGTAACCTTCACTCACCATCTGAGTTCTTGTAGCTCAATGGTTACAGTGTCTCACTGGTCATCAGAAGGTTACAGGTTGTACACATATGTAACCTTCACTCACCATCTGAGTTCTTGTAGCTCGGTGGTTACAGTGTCTCACTGGTCATCAGAAGGTTACAGGTTGCACACATATGTAACCTTCACTCACCATCTGAGTTCTTGTAGCTCAATGGTTAGAGTGTCTCACTGGTCATCAGAAGGTTGCAGGTTCAATCCCTGTCTCAGGACTTAGAAACATTTTCTCTGTACATGTACTGTATTTGAGCTTGACGAATGTCTACCAAAGTTGTCACTTACAAATCCTCTTCCCAAACATGTTTTACACTGATGGAACCCTCCTCCATAACATGTATGGCATTGCTTGAGAACGAAAAAATAGGTTAGTTGCATTCAGAAAGAGGGAAAGTGGGAGGGAAGGAGTGGGGGAGGGAGGGTCAGGAAGGAGGATAGGGAGGAAAGGAAGAAAGGAGGGAAGGAGGGGGAGGGAGGAAGGAAGGAAGGAAGGAAGGAAGGAATTGCAGGCAGGCAGGCAAACAAGCTAAGCTAGCTAGTGGGTTATATAATATAGGCAGGAAACATGCTATAATACCTTGACGGATGCTGTATGTGGCACTTCAACTCGAGTATCGCCCCCAGAAAACGTTTTTGATGGTTGAACCATGACATTCCATGGGCCAGGAGCAGGGCGATTGTGCGGTCCATCAACAATTTGGCCTAAATAAAAAAATTTTTAAAATCTCAAAAGAGGATCTTCTAGATTTGTTTACTGGATATCAAAAAAATAACTGAAAATTTTTTGCTCTATTAAAGTTGTGTTGTTTGGGTTTCAGGTTAACAGCACAGGCAAACAATGTTTGAAATATACTCCGTTTTAAAAGCAAAGAAAGTGGGGGTGGGGTGTAATTCTTGGTCAAATGATGAGGCACAATACTGACCTGTGTATGGCTCAACTTGCCAGAATGTTGATCGAGATTCAGTAAAGGTTGATAACTAATGTACTGTTTAATATGATATTTATTATGATATTTATTAGTAAGGATAGCCAAGTCATCACAACCAACATCATCACCACAACTACCATCACCACCATCCTTATCACCATCACAACTACCAACACTACCACAATCATCTACCATCAACATTTCTTCACTACTATCATCACCATCACAACTACCATCATCATCACTATCACCACCACCACCACCACCACAACTACCATTACAACTACCACCACCATCACATAACAACTATCATCATCCCCATGACCCATCACCACCATCCTTATCACCATTACAACTACCAACATCATCACTATCACAACCACCGCCACAACTACCATCACAACTATCACCACCATCACCACCATCACATAACAACTATCATCATCACCATGACCCATCACCATCACCATCATCATCACCCATCACCACCATCATCATTACCACCACCATCACCACTACAACAATTCAATTCACCACCATCCTTGTCACCATCACTACAATCACCACCACTATCACGACCACTATCACCATCACCACCACCATAAACATCACTATCACCATTACCTCTATCATTAGAATCACTATCATCATCATCACTACCATCATTACCACCATCACCACAACTGCAACCACTACCATTACCACCCCTATCACTACAATCACCATCATCAACCAACAGTTGGTAATCTGGAATAAAACCGTTTATCGTCAACAATTTGCTGCAACAAAGTCTTGCAAAGAGGCCATCGCTTCCTCTGCAGTGATAGAAACAGCCCTGAAATATTGCAATTATTAATTCTTTGAAAGTTTTCACGGCAATAAAGTAATATAAATAAGCTTTGTGGGAAACACCACGTAAAATATTTATTACTCCGGCTGGATTTTTTGGGTTTTTCCCTTCTGTGTCACGCTCTCAGCCTACTCCGCAGACATCTCAAATCAGAAAGCGCTGGCTCAAGTCAGGGCACATTTAACCACAGTCTCGATCAAGACAAACTGCATCCTCGTACCCAGGGTCTTATCTCCACTTCCCCGCGCTGCGAAAAGACCCTGGTTGGGGCTGGTCACGTGTCTCCCAGAATATGGGAGATACAAACTTTTCTTGTCAGGGTCGGGTGGTTGTTTTGAAAATTTGTCGCAGTACCTCGAATCAAGAATATTTACAATATCGAGCTCTGAATATCGAGGAAAGCTCATTACGCAAATTAAACACTCCATGGATAACAATCTGGTATTATTGAATTACAATTCTGAACTTCTACAAAAGCCTTCCGTCGTTCAATCCGACGAGCAGCGAGATTCTGTATTCTTCGAATGGATTTCTACAGTCATCACTCATCAGCGATCTGATATTAGCAGAATTTAAATTAAAAGCGAATTTAAATTTCCTTACAATCAACTGAATCAAGACTATGCGAAATTCACAAATTCTTTTGGTTGACAATCGTTTGAACCTCGTGTGGAAATTATCCCACTGCATCTCTTGCAACGGCCAACGCTCGCGGAATTCATATACAGATTCAACACCTTGGGTTTGCAGCTGTCAACAAGGCTTTACATTCTTATTCTGTGCTTTAGAAATTCCAAGAGGTTAGTTCATTACATTTAGTATTTCTTTAATTTCTACATCGCATACAACAATTTCATGCAGCGTGCAGCGGCGGGCCGGTGTATTAAAGTAGGCACTTATACTTGAACTATATTGCTGATTTTTAAACTGAGCCAACCTTATTTAATAACATTCATCATAATTCATAAAAGGAGCCACAAGCTCATGTTGTCAACTGTTAATTGCTAGCCTCAATTTCACTAAAGTTGTCTACCTATCAGTATCGCGTTTTACTTACTATTGTTAACATTTTACAGTATTATTATATCGCGCGCTGAACGTTGCTTGTTCGATGTTTTTCTTGTCACTGTATTTTACAGAATTACAGCCAAAACTCACCACTGAATCCGCAGCGCGAATGTTATACCGTTCTATGTTTCCTAAATTATGGAAAATTCTTCGTTATAAACGTTAAATTCCGAAAGATCCAAATTATGGCATGACCACCGTTCAACTGAGTTCAATATATTTTAATAAATATGTTTACTTCGCCGTTCAGACTCCTTAAACAACTCAGGCACATTTGTATTACCTTTAAATATCACCTTGATCATGTATTCTATAAATGTTCATATAGTTTACTGATATTGTCTTTGTTTTTTAGGCAACCGTTTCGTATAAACGCAAACAGTCAGACGCGCGCAACGAAACGCTTGAAAACATTGACAGTTGGCACATAAAAAACAACAAAGGCAAAGCGGCGGGACACAAAGCGACTAGTAACGAAAAATTGGCGGTGTTTTGGGTAGACTTCGACGAATAAAACCCAAGGCGCTAATCAACCGGAGAGTTTTACACGTATTTTACTATTTCAAAAAGCCAATCGAGACATAGGGGCCTTCAAGTTCAGGACGGCGACTTCTGTTTCTACAGTTTACAGCATCGCACAACACTGAGTAAACTGACGTAAATAAACATCGATTTGGGCATGCAGTCTGAGTCCGGCTTTCTTGACAGTTATAAAACAAACATCTTGTCTTGTCAGAATAAAATAAACCATTATAAAACATTGTCTTTTCGTTTTCAGTTTAGCCACGTTTCTAAATAACCCACAACCTCGTACCCAGGGCATTTTTCCTCCACGTCGGAAGGTCGGCGAAAATGGCCCTGGCATCGGCTGGTCACGTGACACCCAGAATTTTGGGGTGTTATGGCAAGAAAATTTATACGGTCTTTGTGTTTTGTTTTTGTATAATACGTATAAATGAATAATAAATGAGAAATATTTAACGCTCTGCCGACTCACTCATGTCAACCCTTTATCATAAAAGCAACTGGCTAGCATTATTTATCATGATACTCCCCACGATTATCCAGGATACATGTAAAGGTCATGAACAAACATATATCTAATATTGTTCTTGATTTTGATCAACGCTATCGTTCCATTCTTTGGGTAAACTTTGCAGAGTGGATCTATTGCAATTCAAATTTTCATATATAGATTATACTCTATCTGAATATTAATCAGTCCTTAAACCGGTCAATCAGATTATAGAATCGACCAGCCGATGCCAGGGCCATTTTCGCCGACCTCCTAACGTGGAGGAAAAATGCCCTGGGTACGAGGTTGAATAACCCACCCCCAGTAAGTTATAATTTTGCCCTCGAAACACGTGACCAGCCCCAACCAGAGTCTTTTCGCAGCGCGGGGAAGCGGAGATAAGACCCTGGGTACGAGGATGCATTGTTCCAAGCAATTCTGATAAACTTTATTCATTCTCTGAAGATATGTTTCGATACATGTGTGTATTGTCTGGATGTGATTATTTACCTTCAATGAGGGGTATTGGATTGAACAGAGCATTTGCTGCAATCAAACAAAAACCTGCCCCTCGTGATGCAATTAATTTTATAAAGGAGAAGCACAACATAATTCAACTAGCAATTAACCTGAATGTCAGGCCTTTATTTGTTCCCGCCTTCCGCTAAACCCGTCAGCGCGGGCAGAGGTGCGGGCGAGCGAGAAGGCGAGAAAAACAAAGGCCTGAGGAAACTCTTAACAAAACTGTGGGGACTCCGTCCATCTCATGGACGGGAGCTCTGATTGGCTGACTAATTGAAGTAAGGATTTTGATTGGTTCATTCAGATAAACAACTTGCCCAAAGGTGCACCGTCAAGGTGCACACCGTGACAAGGTCATCGCAATTTCTCGAATGTGTTTATCGTGTACGTTTCTGTGACCAATTCATTCATTTAATCATTTATTACGTCGGAAAATCAAACCATAGAAGGATTTTTCGAAACCGCTTTGTTAAATTCATTGACACATTTCGGCTATGAGTCTTTGAAACCAGAACAAACGACGTGCACAATTTCGAAAGCTTGCTGTTGACAGCCTTGAAGATGTCTTTGCTGTTTTGCCCACTGGTTTTGGTAAAAGTCTGATATATCACATATTGCCATTTGTGTTCTCTGAACTTCATCGACTTCATCATGGCACGGTGAGGAATTTCGTTGTAGCAGGTGGAGACCTTGCGAAAAGCAGTCTACTTCGGTCCTTCGTTCGATGATAAAGGGACGATGGCTACTGAAGGCGAAGCCGATGTGAAAGTCCAAGTTGTTTATGGCAGTGCTGAACAATGGTTGTCAGAAATTAAAGTGGACCCGTAAGTTACAAAACGGGAATCTCGGAGCAGTTAGTCTTAGTTGTGGATGACTGAGTTTATACGGTTGAGACGTGTTTATAATTATGTATCAATATATTAAATGGCCTACCTGCATTCTAAAATTTAAATTCTAGAACTGTATAAAATAATTCCCAAACTATTGCGTTTGTTTTTAATATAAAACATCAATATCCAGTCGATCCTTTTCTCCAACGTTCTAACCTGTGCTTACTGCTACAAAATTATATATTTTATTAATTTTGTCAAATTAACTATATCAAGGCGGTGGAATTTTGAATCAATATATACGTATACTCTCAAAATTGTCAAATTTCTCGGTTTCTTATTTCTCGGTTCAATTCTTTGATTTTTTCTCTAGATCGGGTCTAGATACCATGGACAAACGCCTTCAATTCGAGCTCGTGTATTGATTGCAAGTCTACCCAGACTAGTGTGGACTAAAACCAGACGCGGAGAAAGACTATATATTTCTGTGAGATGAAATCAAAACATACGCTTTGTTCTTTTGACAACTCATATCAATCATACTCGTTCATGTTTAAAAATAGCAAAGTGGGCGGAAGACAGTTTTGTTAAGAGTTTCCTCAGCCCTTTGTTTTTCTCGCCTTCTCGCTCGCCCGCACCTCTGCCCGCGCTGACGGGTTTAGCGGAAGGCGGGAACAAATAAAGGCCTGACATTCAGGTTAACTAGCAATTCGTTCATTTCTCAGTCATCCAGTATTCAACCCTTTTTATTTGACCCAAGTTCCACTTTACAAAACCGAAACTGGCAATGATAGAACCTTTTTACACAAATGGAAGTCATGACCTTACTCAATTTTATTGAAGGCAATGTTGATCCTACAATGCCAAATAATGTACAATCATTATTCTCTTTGGACAAGCCAACAATAGATACATATGCCATTGGGCTTTTCAAGCTACAAAATGTAAGTAGCAATGATGAATACCGAGAGGAAAATCCTGAAGAGACTGTGTGAAACTGCACACAACACAGTTGATGGTGTGCGGAACACCAAGGATGAGCATACTGTACTTTACCTTTTAAGGCTCTGGGGAGTGCACACCATAAAGAAATGCAAGATTCTTTAGAACAGGGTGTCTTGGCCATGAATGAGCAACAAAAACAAGTTGCAGCACGTCTACAACCAGAACCTACTAATGACTATGACAGCAATGCCATTTCAGTTCAGATCGATTATGGTGCAGGTTTTAAAGCTGTTGGATATGTTGCCCGGGAGGTGACAGGGCTAAAGTGACAACAAAATAATTTCAGTTGACATTAAACATATAAGATTCCAAACAACTTTTCAGAACATTGGATTTTACATAACCATATTAATTACCAAAAGGGGACCTTGGGATAAAACAAAACCATCTTTATGGAACAAAATTACACATACTCTACCAGTGGCTTTCAGTACTTGCCACTTACTGACTCATACTTGCTTTCTCTACTATAAGAGAATGCAATATTGTGTACATATCAAAGTGAAATATATGTGCACAAATTTTGGCACTAACAATTGTACATGTACATCGTATAGTGAAGTATTTCTAAGTCTTCAAACCTGATCATTGGATTTGCTTCTTCAACATATTAATTATTGGGAGGTGCTCGTAGTGCTTCAGATATATATATAAACGAGCACGTGTGATTTTGTTCACGGAATGTCGGAAAGTGCTCAATACCATAAAGGTAGAGCGAATATAGTATAGCTTAAGTGGGCCTACCTCAAAATGTTGAGTGTCGCAACTGTCAGTTTCACGCGGGGCGATCTTCAGGCGACTGAGTAGTTTCGATTCGTGGGCCGCTTAAATGGTTTTGGTCAAAAGGTGCGCGTGTGGGAGGTGAAACGATGAATGCATCCCTCAAATGGTTTTGGTCGAAAGGTGGGCGTGTGGGCGGTGGATTCCTCAAACTCCTTTCCTTGTTTTGATTGTTGTTTAGATTGTTGATATTAAATTTATTTTTATGACTGCATGTCGAAATTATTTCTGATCTTTTATTGAGTAAAAAGAGTTTGTCTGCTTTCATGATACAAAGTTTCTCTTCCAAACATAAATTGCATCTGCCTGGTCCCCCTGAGTAGGAAGCCGCATTTTAAAATAGACCAGGTTATGTTGAAATTTTGTTTCTTTTCTTTTAAATCCCAGATGTGTTTCGAAAGTTCGGTTTCGTTTGAATATTTTTTGTTTTGGAAAGATTTTGTGTGATTTCTGTATCGCTCTTTGAAATTGTTTGCTGTCATGCCAATGTAGTGTTTGGTGTTATTTATGTCGCTTGTGGAAACAGCTGCTTTGTATACTATGCTATTTGTCAGGCACTGTCCATGAAGTGGGCACTTGCTTTTATCCCTGCAGTTGCAACTGGCTGTGTTTTCATTTTGTACCCGATTGTTTTTAAGTATGTGTGCGTTGTGCTTCATGATTGTGGACTTGGCGTTGTTCATGCAAATGTAACTGACTTTCACTGTATTTCTGTTGAAAATTTAATCGAGTTTGTTTCCTGGTGGGAAATATTTGTCGATTAGGTTAAGAAAGCTGCGTCCTATGTTTGATCTTACGTTTTTGTTGTATGGTGGATTGAACCAAATGATATTGCGATGTCGGTTTTTGCGTGGTTGTTGTGGGTTTTGCTGTGTGTAATTTAATTCCTGATTGAAATTTCTGTGTCTGAATGCATTTTGGTAAATTGGTGCGGATTCCTTAAATGTTGTGTTGTCCGATGAGAGAAAGGAAATGCGTTTGCCGGTTGATGTTGTTAGCTGTTTTAAAATGCTGGGCGGGTGGTTTGATTGCTTGTTTACATACAAGGGATCGTCATTGGGCTTTCTATAAGGTTGTATTTTCCGTTTTGATAGTCGAAAGTAACATCTAAAAAGTTTACCACATGTAAATTTGTCTGGGCTGTTATTTTGAGGCCGAGCTGTTCGAAAATTTTGTGTAGATCGTTTCTTGATTTGTCTGCCAATCTCGCGGTTTTGTTCTTTAAAATGGCCAATCCGTCATCTCTATATAGGCCGATATTTTCTTTGCCAAAATTTTTCCCAAGGCTGTTTAAAATAAAAAGGCCAGCCAGTTCGGCGCCGTCATAGCTACCCATGGTGACGTCAAATAAATGGTGACATAAAATAAATGGTGACATCAAATAAATCTGTAATTTCATCGTTGTCTATATTTGTCAAATTTCTGGCCCAAGATAATGCTTGGTCCAGTAGGTTTTCGGATATTGATGGATAGAAATCGACAATGTCAAATGAAATAAAAGTGTGTCTATTTTTTTCGTTGATTTTATTAAACCATTCGATTACATTTTGTGTGTTTCTCCATTGATTTGCTTTCGAAATTCTTCTCAATTGGGTATTTATTCTGTCAAGAATTACTTTGCTGAGTTTTCCAGATTCGCTGTTTGTTTTCGAAATTATCTTTATAGTCTTTAAGTGAAATAAATGCTTCGTGTTTTTTTGTCTGTTCAATTCTGTTACTAATTTTTAGTTTGTTTGAAGTGTTTTTTAATTCTTCATCAATCTGTGTTATTGTGTCGTCTGTTATTGTGGCCTTTTTATTTTAAACAGCCTTGGAAAAAGTTTGGCAAAGAAAATGTCGGACTATATAGAGATGACGGATTGGCCATTTTAAAGAACAAAACCGCGAGATTGGCAGACAAATCAAGAAAAGATCTACACAAAATTTTCGAACAACTCGGCCTCAAAATAGCACCCCAGACAAATTTACATGTGGTAAACTTTTTAGATGTTACTTTTGACCTTCAAAACGGAAAATACAAGCCTTATAGAAAGCCCAATGACGATCCCTTGTATGTAAACAAGCAATCAAACCACCCACCTAGCATTTTAAAAAAGCTACCAACATTAATCGGCAAACGCATTTCCTTTCTCTCATCGGACAACACAACATTTAAGGAATCCGCACCAATTTACCAAAATGCATTATAAGACACAGTAATTTCAATCAGAAATTAAATTACACACAGCAAAACCCACAACAACCACGCAAAAACCGACATCGCAATATCATTTGGTTCAATACACCATACAACAAAAACGTAAGATCAAACAAAGGACGCAGCTTTCTTAACCTAATCGACAAACATTTCCCACCAGAAAACAAACTCCATAAAATTTTCAACAGAAATACAGTGAAAGTCAGTTACAGTTGCATGAACAACGCCAAGTCCACAATCATGAAGCACAAAAGTTAACGCACACATACTAAAAAAAAAACGGGTATAAAATGAAAACACAGCCAGTTGCAACTGCAGGGATAAAAACAAGTGCACGCCCACCTTTCGACCAAAACCATTTGATGGCGCACGCCGACCTTTCGACCAAAACCATTTGAGGGATGCATTCATCGTGTCACCGCCCACACACCCACCTTTTGACCAAAACCATTTAAGCGGCCCACGAATCGAAACTACTCAGTCGCCTGAAGAACGCCCCGCGTGAAACTGACAGTTGCGACACTCAACATTTTGAGGTAAGCCCACTTAAACTCTACTATATCTATATACCACTTATATGTACATTATGAGACTCCAACTTCATCAAAGTAATCAGTGCCAATAAATTATAGACCAATACCCATTTATAAATCACTTTGCAAGCGCTTAATAATGTTACTTTACTTTGTCAACATCATGCTAATAAACTCTAAACTTAAGTCTGGGAAGCCACACATGCAGAGTTGCCTGCGGAGGAGGCTACGCCAGGCCGATATATTTTTTTTTCGCCCACACAAAATTGCAAAATACCTCCCATATATGGAGCCGAGTGTTCGATCACTTCGAAAATTCATCGGCAGTCATGTTCCTATTCTGTGGTTGTATCAATCGCATCACTGATCAACCATATAGGCAACTTACTTGGAATACCTACCAACAATTTCGTCAAAGGCAAAGCTGGCCGAAGCTGTTGTATCCAAGTGGCAACCGCACAACCGAAAACGATATACAGTATATTTTTCTCATGGCTAGCAGGTCTCTACATTCTATAAATTTTTACTAGTATTCCGTCGGTACAGAGATGAGGATCAAAACGCTAACATTCTGGATCTTTATATTGGCACTGTATACACTTTCTGATGCCTTTGGTCGAGCAAGTAGCAATTGCGATGTTCATAGGTTTTCCACATGGCTTCACCAATACTAACAGTTGTTCAACAAGACGCGTGCTCACACTGTTATTTTCAAGGAGTTGAATTAACTCCAAAGCGGGGGTAAAAAAAAAAGGTACAGAATAAGCCGATTTTGGGGGTTAAATGTGATCCCTCTTTCGGGGATTAAATTAGCCCCACGCGTGTAGAGTTAATTTAATCCCTAATTTATAATTCAAAATAACGCTAAATTAAGAGTCAATTTAACTCGGCAAATTGTGGAGTTAAATTAACCCCGTGTTTTAGAGTTAAAAATAATGATCTTCCGGTTTTCTTTTACTTTCTGCCTTGCCTGGCATCGAAGCGATTTCAGTAAAGCAACTACACTACATTACAACTACACTACATTTAGCGTGTTTTTCATTATCAAAACAACACGCCGTTTTTTCCTCTCAGTTGATACGCCAAAAGCGTGTTGAACACGGTTTTGGCGTGTTGTCAACGTTAGTGTGTTGTAGGAACACACCAGGCGTGTTCTTACTGGTCACACATCAAGAAACAACACGTCAGGCAACAACACGTCAAGAAAACAACACGTCAAGAAAACAACACGTCAAGCAACAACACGTCAAGAAAACAACACCTCAAGAAAACAACACGTCAAGCAACAACACGTTAAGAAACAACACATATCAAAAACAACACAACATGTCAAGAAACAACACATCAGGAAAAAACACACAAGAAACAACCATAGTAAACAACACACCAAAATAAGCAACACACCAAAATAAACATCACGCCAAGAAACAACACGTCGAAATGTGTGATCTGACAGAACAAAGTAAAACACTCAACAACACACACAAATTGTGTGTTAAATTCAAAAACACATACAAAATATAACTTAAGGCTGATGAATTTTATTTTTACAAATCAAGGGTATTATTGTAAAGGCGCGCGAATAAATAGTCTATAATATATAATTGGTAATGATCTCAGTGAGAATTGGCAATCTATTGATTGTCTCGCATACGTAACGTCGCCAGAGAAAGTAATATACTATCTTTAACCTTCGTAATTTAATAGTTCGTTTCTTGGCATTAATTTTTGTTAATCAATTAATCTGTTCTATAGCGTAAATAAAACATAAATCGTTTTAGATATCACGTTCCTTTTTTTCACTTCACGCAGTTCTGCAAACCTATAATAAAATAGTAAAAGAGTAATGTAAAAACTATAAATTAAATTTCATAAGCCCTTATTAGTACTCTAATGTTATAATACCATGTTATACAATTAGGCCTAGAGTATTTTGATATTTCAATATTATACACGCTACACTCAAGAGTCAAAATTGAGGTCGGCAAATAAATGCCGACCTAAATCTAACCTAGGTCGGCATTTCTTGGTGGCCACTTTCTACATTTGCATAACCAACTCCCATATATGGAGTTGTTTACGACCAAAGAAAAAATTAGAACGCTGACAACTGATGCAGCTAACTGACTTCTCCTTATATATCGCACTTTTTAAATAATTCTGACATCGACAAATTTAACTCGATCAATTAAATGCGAGGGTTATGCGAACGAAAACAAAGGCTTGTTGAGCTGCTATCCGCGGCCGAAAAAGGTAATTCATCAACTGAGAAGAACTGGAGATTGGCAGGTCGGCATCTAGGTCGGCATTGCTGAATGCCGACCTCGTTTTCGAGGGCTGCTGACTCAGTCCACTCTCAAACCTCCACACTCTCTGCACTCTGCACTCTGTACTCCACACTCACTGCACTCCACACTCACTGCACTCCACACTCTCTGCACTCCACTCTCTGCACTCCACACTCTGCACTATGTACTCTACACTCTACACTTTGCAGTCTACACTCTGCAGCTTGCATGCACTCTGTACTCCGCACTCTACACTCTGCAGCTTGCACTCTGCAGCTTCCACTCTGCAGCTTGCACTCTACAGCTTGCACTCTGCACTATACACTCTGCAGCTTACACTGCACTCCACACTACACCCTGTACTCTACACTCTACACTACACCCTGTACTCTACACTACACGCCACACTCTGTACTTTCCACTCTCCACTAAGCACTCTGAAGTCTGAACTCTGCACTCCGAACTCTACACTCAGCAATCTGCACTCCATACTCTGCACTCTACACTCCACAACCTACACTTTGTACTCTCCACTAAGCACTCTGCACTCAACGCTCTAGACTTTGCACTCTACTCTCTACACTACACTACACTACACTACACTACACTACACTACACTACACTACACTACACTACACTACACTACACTACACTACACTACACTACACTGCACTGCACTGCACTGCACTGCACTGCACTGCACTGCACTGCACTGCACTGCACTGCACTGCACTGCACTGCACTGCACTGCACTGCACTGCACTGCACTGCACTGCACTGCACTGCACTGCACTGCACTGCACTGCACTGCACTGCACTGCACACTGCACTGCACTGCCCTGCCCTGCACTGCACTGCACTGCACTGCACTGCACTGCACTGCACTGCACTGCACTCTCCACTAAGCACTCTGCACTCTGCATTCTACACTCTGTACTCTGCATTTTCCAATCTGCACTCTAGACTATACGTACAATTAATTTAAATTCAGTAAAATTTTGCTGTTAAGAACCTTCATAGGAAACCTGCATATTTATATAATTAATAGTGGTCAACAGAGAGTTTATATAGTTTGTAATACATAATTGCTTTAATTTATAGATGATTTCATTCAAGCCATTTATTAAATTGCTTTTTTGTGGGTTTAATAAAGGGCATGTACAAAACTAGTAATCACTTGATATTTAGTAATGTATTTAGCATACCTGTTCTTTGACTATTTCATGCAAATTTTAAATTGTTTGGTTGCAGTATTTCTTGTCGGACCTCATTAGGGAACTCAAATAAACAAAACTTCACAAGAAAGGTTGCTTGGTAGCTTCAGGAAGCATACAAAACATCACTTGTATCACAAACATTCCTTCATTCAGTGCAAAAAGGCTAGTTCGCATAAACAGAGAAATGTGGTTTAATTGCAGACCTCTGTTCCCTAGTAGCACTAGTCTTTTTTTAAAGTGTTTATACTTAATAGTCTTTTTAGATCTACCAAATATAGGTTGATAATAATTAATTGTAAATTCAATTGGATTGGGAAAATTTAGGACGACAGCTCATGGGTTATGGCGGCGGATGTTAGTTACATGCAAGGATTTAAAAGTTTAAAAAATCCGTAAAAATTTCGATTTTGACTAGATGTTTAGGACAAATACGTGTTTAGTGAACAATTTACTTTAATCGTTATATGACTTCTTACCTTATATACAATGATATTACAGCGTTGTAGTTTCTTTTTTGTCGAACTGTTTCAGTTCAAACAGTACAAACTTCATGTGAGATAACAGCAAAAACGAAAACCCGAACCATTGTATTTCCACATTTGACTGGGCAGTTTGAGATGCGTTTTCTTTTACATTGGGTTCTCAAAAGTTGAACATAAAAAATAGAAACAATATTATATTATTCATATGATATTGATAGGTTTTTTTAATCAACGTCCTGGCGTTCATGCTGAAAAACACTGACTTTTTATAGCAACCCGTTATAAAATTTTACTTACTGTGTCCAAAGCTTGATAATCTTCGTAACATTTCTTTATTAAAAGTCCTCAGCTCTGCCTAGTAGTGGTATTTACAGTTGTGGTGAACGTTGTCTCTTCCAAGGATACAATTCAGACGTTATAAATGTTGTGGTTTACTGTTATTTTCTTCAAAAAACTCTTTTTCAGACAAAAAAATATAAAAACCTTCGCCCCACAGCTCTGGACTTCGGACTGAAAAAGGTGGCGTGATGTTTTCTGTGATGTGGCCATTTCGTCAATGCCACGGTTTACCATATAAGGTCTGGTTACGTCACCAGCTTGCAACAACAACACGTTAACGCAACAAGCTTTAACTCCATGTGTGAGAGTGAATAAAACTCCTTCAAATATTCCTTGTGTTGTTTGAACCCAATAAATGGAGTTAAAAATACAAATGTAAAATAACTCTCCCGGGGGGAGTTACTCTGACCCCCCTTCAGGGGATTAAAGATAATTGCCTGCAATTCTACCCTTTTGCCGGCGTTACAATAACACAACAAATGGTGTTAAAATAACTCCTTTAAAATAACTCGAGCGAAGGGAGTTACTCTGACCCTCCCATTGGGATTAAAACACTCCTTGAAAATAACAGTGCAGGCGTTCACTCGGGCTATTGATTACTTTGCAAAATTGTAGTAGGCGGCTGAGCGCAACAAAGGTACCAAAGAAAAATGGAACTGAAGTGTTTTTTAAGCAGTCACAGTATATACACTAAAATTTGAAGACATGGGTTCATGCATTATTTTAGATGTAACCTATGCACGTTACATCCTGCAATGCAACTGTTTTGCAAACTGGGATTGTTACAAGGAAGTGATTTCTCTTATAACTTACAACTTGAAACTTTTTTTAAATTACAAGTTGGAAAAAAGAAATGCTTTATGTAACAGAGTCTTAATCATCAGATATTTCAGCTGTTTTAAGACTTGCTTAAGCATTGCTTAGTATCCCAGTGTTGAACTGAAAAAACAGTTTTGTTAATGTTAATATTATTTCTGTTCATGTTGTGTTACACTGTTGAATAAAGTAATTTTTTTGCTAACATGCTTGAATATTCATGGCCATTTCAGTAATTACCATAGCATTTTGCTAATAGCCTTGGACTTATACTACTTTGTTAGGGGGTTTGAGTAGGCTTGTAAGGGGATTACTCATGGATCTTTCAAAACATATTAGAAACTTGGTTGGTTGGCTTACATCCAGAGGGGATTACAATTTCATGGTATTTTCTGTTAACAAACAAATTAGCCTGCATTGCTGTCCTACTTTTCCAGTGATTGGAGGGGGGAGGGTGGTCAGGGGAGCAAAGCCCCCCCCTTTCTTTTGTGGAGGGGCCTGGCCCCCCATTTTAATAACTGGCTATACTAATATTAAACCACAAACTTATGATCAGCAAACCATAAACGCTAACTCTAAACATGCCTAAATCTTACCCAAATCAATCTGAAAAAAACCCAACATAATAAACCGTTGTCATTGAAATTGTCATTGAAGGTTTTGTCCATTATATTAATGAAGAAAATCACCCCCTCAGAATGAAGGAAATGGTATTTCCAGGACTCTAGATTTCAAAATTTTCCTGATACTTTCCTGATCCTCGTGAAATAGCAGGCTGGTAGTAGTTTAGTGGCTACTAAATCTCATTTTATACCCACAATTTCAGGGCTACCTAAAAGAATGTGAGTGCAGGATGCCTGCAGGGATAATGTAAATAAAAATGCAAAATCTTAGGGCGCGGGTGTAAAAGATGTCCCAGGTGCTTGACAAGTTCCCAGCATTTTATTTTACTGGGGCACCATATCAATGTGGATGTCTGTACAGTTTGCTCTAAGGGTCTGTAAGGGGCAGCTGGGGCATTGAAGATTGCTGTGCAACACATCTCAAGGGCACTGAAGTTTGTAATGAAACATATCTCAGTTGCCCCGGGGTGCCCCATTGCCTAACTCTCTACACTGGCCTGAGTGCTGGGCATCATTGCCGAGTGCTGGACACTGCCACCCAATACCACCCACAATGAGCAGAACCTAGCCTCCTCTGCAGGCAACTCTCTGGCTGCTCAGAATTGTGACTTTTAATCTGTATGGGCAATGTTTTAGTCGAGATCAGAACTGTGGCTTTTCAACTGTACAGGCAATGTTTTGGTCGAGATCGATCGAGATCTTTATGTTGACAAAATTGTCAGTACCCTTTATTCTAATTCTATCAACACAATGTGATTAGGATACATATTAGTAATTATCCACCTCCTGGGATGTGCTAGCTAAAAGGGCAGGCTTGAATTTGACTGATACATTTATTGAAAAAAAAACCCACAGTAGATAACCAATAATCAATTATGAGTGAGTTTTAGCATTTGATAGAACAATTTGCAAATACGGTGAAGTGAAAATATGATTAGTATAAGTTATAAAGGGCTTTACATCACCATATTACTAATATAGATTTTCTCACACATAGACTTGGTAGTGATTTTCTGTATTTTGCCTCAACGGACGACACATTTGCAGGAGTCGATCACTGACGGACAAATGATGTCTCAATGGACGAGTTGAATGAGAATTGACGAGCAACAGTATTGATAAATAAAATACGAGGAATCCTGAACATTGACGAAATCGTCGAAATACAAGAATTACAAACGCTATATTACCGACAATATCGAAGAATACATGTAGATCGACTGTACTCAGTAAGCTTGCTCAGCTATAAATGAGCACAGAATAGTGCTAAAAAATGAATATGCTGCACTGTTTATAAGTCCAGAGAAACTATTGTACTGTTTCTTGTCCTCTGTCTTTGCAAGTTGTGAGTTGGCCGTCACAGATTCGTGTTCCAAAATGGCGTTAAACCTCGGCGTCTGTGCATTTATATTAATGTAGATGCATGTGAGCGTATTTTCGATCAAAACAGAACTTCTAGGCCAATTTACTGATTGGTCACTAAAGCACATCAACATCAAAGAAATACTTCTTGCATTTGAGCAAAGAAAACCAGTTTCGCAAAGCAGTTTTGCATATAGCTCGGCGAGAGGTACGAGAACAGAAAACTTTAAAATGAAAATGAATGAGTCGTCACTCAAAATTGTTGCAAAATTCTTGCAAAGCCTGACGGGAGGTACGAGTCATAATCGCAAAATCGTGCCAACAGATTAAGACTCGGCCTACCACAGGTAGCCCGAGTAATGATCTGGCTCACGACCGTCTGTGAATTGGCCTGAACTCAGGAAACCTATTAGTAAACCTCACGAAAACTATTAGTTACTATTGCAATGTTGGCTTTGTCGGTACACGTCACCCAGTTGTCGGCAAATTGAGGTTATGACAGATCGATGGATCGAGACCTTGTGGGAGAAATAACTCCGACAAAATCTCGGGCAAATTATAAAATACCGACAAAAATATCGGCAAAGTGTTGAGAAAATTAGAAAATGGCGGCAGAACTCGCCAAACGTCGTTGCAAGATTGCCGAAGAAAGTTTGACAGTTTAGCGCTTTACCGCATCATTACCCGTCTGCCATCAACCTGGAAGTGCTAGCTAGTGCGGGATTTAATAAATATTCTAATTTTGAGGTTTTTCTTCTTGAGCGTTGATTGATATGTTAATATAATATCTGATTTCAAATGTAAATAAATACCGTACATAGACAGTGGAGAATCATTGATTCAACAAAACAAGAATACGCGACATATTCGGCCAACTTAAAACATAGTTAGTGGAGGGGGATGGTTTGGAAGCTCCATTGTCTTTCAAGATTATGCAATGGTCATATTGATGAACACAATAGTTCATGTTGGTGGAAGACAATTGGTTGGAGAAAGGAAATTCTATGGACACGTGACGACGAAGGACTTCGCCTCTCTCCTCCGCAGAGGTTAAATTTCGGAGATTGTTGGTTTCGGGAGTCGTCGGAGATGCTCGGAGGCGTCAGCTGGACAAAAGTAGTGCGGGCGCACCCCTTATGTCCAGCCGACGATTTCGACGCATCTCCGACGATCCCCGACATAGCCGATCTCCGAAAGAACCTCTGCGGAGGAGAGAGGGACTTCACAACGAACAAAGAACTTACAACACGTGACGACGAAGGACTGCACTAATTAAACCCGAACGTTGCTATTGGATGACTGCTTCATTATACAGAAAATACAATACGTTCAGTGACCGTGAAATTAGACAAATTGAAGAAAAGCATGGAGCGATGACTTTTGCCGAGTTTCCAAACCACCCCCTTCCACTAGCTATGCTTAAAACTCGACACGCACGCCATATTTACACAATGTAAATCTAATACAATATTGGAAAACCATGGACAATACCCAGCGAAAACGCAAATGAAAGAGAACAAAACTAACATGTCTGGTTTGCAAGCAGTCATTTGATGACGATTACCGACAAGAACCCGACAAAATTTACCACGAAGTTCTACGGAGGGAAATTTGTCGCGTACGAAGTGGCTGGTTCTCCGGCGAACCCATTCGTATCAGCAGCACTTGCAACTTGTGAGAACTTAAAAGAAAAATTGTTCCCCAATGTTTATTAAATAATAAATATGAGTATAAAAAGGTAAAACCGAACAAATTTGATCTGTCCATTCTAATACTAGAAATTGGAATATAAATACTAGAAATTGCTATATCTTAGGTTAATTGCTGCTCTTGTAATACACATATAGATTTATATATGTTCTCTAATTATTTACGATGGGATCACATATACAGCATATCTTTCCAAGTTGAAAAATAAATTAATTGTCAAAACAACTCGGAATACACTGTCATTAGTGTCATAAATTAAGAATTAACCAAAAAGGGAAATAAGGCGCGTTCAGACCACGCCCAAACCACGCCCTTTTGTAGACAAATATAGTCATGCACCCCCCCCCCCCCCCCCCCCCCCCCCTCATCCCCCCAAAAAAATAGAACTCTCGCTCCGCTCCTGGTGAGAACACAAGGAACATTCATGAAGATGACAGATTTTGAGGAAACAGTTTGTTGACAGTAACAGGATCTTTATATTTTTGCATTATTATTTATATGCTTTATTACTAAACGAGTTTTATATTTGTCATGCTGAGTATAGGAAGCTTGTATACATGCTCTAAAGCAAAAACAAAGATCTTATCTATTTTAAATGTTATACAGGTCACTATTATATTCCTATTAATAGTTTTGTGCAACTCAATAATTCAGTCAGAATCACTAGAAACAGTTCAGAACTAGATGTACTAGTTTCTAAGTGCCGTTCTAAACTTTTTTAAGCTAGTTAATACTTTAACTGTATACTTAAACTTTGGAGTAGTGCTCAATACCAGATTCTACCTCAGTTAATCAGTTTAAAACTCAACTTTCTAATCACTACATTAATGCTGTAATTATTAGTTAATGCTTACGACGTCAATAACTTTTTTTTGGAAATCAATGTTTTTTAAAATGTTCTTCATCCCGACCTGTAACGTACTCTCTTCTAAACCTTACTGCTACTGACCTTATATCTATTGTATTTGGTTATATGATTATCCTGAATTGTGAAATGGTCTATAGAATTCAGGATAATCCCGAATATTAAAGGAAATGAAACCCAACCCCGACCCCCACCTCTAAACCTGACCCTAAACCTAACGACAACCCCCGGAAAAAGTTCCACCAAAGGGAGAAAGTTCCGCCTCTCAGACCCAACTTGCGGCTGGTCACGTGGCGCCTAAACGAATTTTAAATCATGGGAGGGATGGGAAGCTTTAGTAAGCTGCACACTCAATGACAATGTTACAACACAAGTCCAGTTTTAATGCGTGTGTCATCGGCTTCCCCGAGGGGGGGGGGGACCTCTGGCTGTACCATAGCCACTGGAAAGGGAGAGGGCCGTGAAACTCCGCTCTGAAACAATAGAACTTCCTGTTTGATGTTAAAAATTTGGTTATACGTCCATGTCCTATTTACACGAATTGCCATCCTTAGGTTAAGTTGTGTGTTGGGGTAAGGCTTTCATGAAGTACTTGGGTTATGTAGGACATGGAATTATTACCAAAAATTTCACGCCTGAGCGTCACGTGATCTTGAACCGGCATGGCCAGTGTATTCTTTGATATGGCTTACATTAGATTATAACCTTGTTCTTCATTAAACGGCACGATGTCGGTTATGGTGACTTCTAAAAATCCACAAGAAACATGATATTTACAAGTCCAAAGGAGTACCCTTGTATTTCGTTAACAAAATTCGGTGGGAATTCGGTTTTTGACGACCTACGAACTTAAGACAGCGACAGTATGTATAGTGTATACTGTAGTCCGTCATTTTTATGACAAATTTTATATTTTACATTGATTCTGCGTTAATTTTAGATATTAGTTTATTCAATAATATGATTGTGTGCACAAAGAAATCACCTCAGAAAGATCGGATTGGTTTTAACAGGACCGTGAGAGTTTTTAAGTCGCGCATTTCTCAAATAAGACGTAAACAAATATATATGGTGCATCGTTGTGTAGATGATCGGCATTCGGTTTCATGATGGACTTTATCGTGACATTAAAATGATCATCCCTTGAACATTACACAATCGTATCAAGCGCTAACTCATGCATGGCTCACTCAAATAATTCACACTCTGGCGTGAGCAAATTAGCCGTAGCGCGAACTATTTTCTCCCCGCCGGACTAATTATTGTAAACAAACATTTATAAGATTCTCAGCTACAAAAATCTGGGAAAATATTCCCAGTGATTTAAAAACCCTTTCTGTTTCAATGTAAAAAATATGAAGTCACCAAGGTTGATCTGAATTTCATTCTCATATTATACAATGTCTATTTTCTTACTTCGACACGATCTTAATATTTCATCCTCTGCTGATCCCCAACTTATTAATATAATATGTCAAGGCAGTGATTAAACTCGAAAGCTTTATACTTTAATTACACTCTCACATATGTATATTCTTTCATAAAATATTTTGTTTTATATTTAACTCTGATTTATTTAATGTATCACTATGTAAACTTTGTATTTTTCATTGTAAGTATTAAAAATAGTGTGAATAAATTGAAATGATCATAAATCGCCGCATGTCTACAAATTATTAATAAAAGAAAACCAAGGAACAACGCAGTCGAAAAGCATTTGTCGTCTCCGTGCCATTATTAAATCGGAGTTTTGCACTTTTGTTGTCAGATGGCAATGTTTCTTAATACTTTAGTTATTAAATAAACTGATACGCATACGACAATTGCCAGCCTCACCGTTTTTATGAAACGCAATACACCAGACATTTAGTGCATTTAATATTCAATGAAGGCAACTCAACTTACGACATATAATTTAGCACAACCATTCATATTAAGACAAAAGCGAATTTTAGTTTTAGTTGTACTGTTGGCAAAACAGTATTGTATCATTATTTTACCTCGGCTCTCACCGTGTTCGGTCCGACCATTCATCGTTTATTCGAATTTACTGCACTTTATTAAATATTCTTTGCAAAGGGAGTTTTCATGAGGGACCATCTATGCATATAATGTCCAAATGAAGTGGAATTTATATCGAAACCATCACGGAAGAACTTCGTTGTAGCACTTGTAGGTACGCGCCTCGCTGCTCTAATGTAAAATCGTGCTTTTTAGTGCTCAACAATCTCGAGCCCATAGTCACCCCCTTTTTGGTCAGCGGGAGAGCGCGGGGGAGACTGGGGAAACTGGATTGATTCTCTGTTTTGATTGGCTCATTTAAATGTATTGAATTCATCGATTCAAAACATACAGATTGTAAAATAATGAAAGTCAAATATATTGCTTAATTCAATAAACATATATATCTTCAAATTTAGACACCTCATTTACATCTCCTCTCTTTGTTTAATATATCTGGGTCTCAGTCACAATAAAGTTTAAAAGACTTAAGACGAATTTCGAACAACATTAATGTCGCAATGAACAAAACAAACACTGGTGGGATTTGTCGTTATATTTGATGTATAAATGTAAAACAATTTAAACAACGAAAAAGCATATTTAAGACAATTAAAGAAGGAATCAGCCTTCGCACTCGTATTAAAAGGCTTGTGATCGTCTGATCGAGGACGATATTGGCGTCGTGAATTGATAGTTTAGTAAGTTTACCTTGGATTTCAAGAATGTATATGTCAAGTGCCACCACCAGCAGTGTCAGTCTCTCTCCGACAATTTTAACGTGCATTTGATATGCATATTTAGCCTACAAATATAGTATTTGTGATTTCAAACAAATATAATAAACACAACGCACATCCTGCACAGCAGATGAGGCTACGATCATGCGCTTAACAACCGGAACCCCTCATTTCAGGGGTAATTAAATCCAATTTCCCCAGAGTCTCCCCCGCGCTCTCCCGCTGACCAAAAAGGGGGTGACTATGGGCTCGAGATTGAGTGCTCAATCATGCAGGTTCAAGGTCACGTGATCTTGAATTTGACGAACAATAACATAAATCTCAGTCACGCCCACTTTCACAGCCCTCTCCCTTTCCAGTGGCTATGGCTGTACCTAGGGAATTTAATGACTTTGTGGGGGCTTTGGATCAAACTTTTGCATGTGGTGTAAGGCAAATATAGGAGCTTTTAGCTTTTGCTCCAATACTAAGGGGAAATGAGGGGGGGGTTTACGTACAAGAGACGTTTATATGTACACAGAACAAGTTTTTTTTTGTCTGATTTTGGAAAACTTGCTCGAAAGTGGTCGTGAAGGTTTCGTACCATTCCGGATTTTCTGTTTTTAGCGATAACGTTGCGATATGTTCCCCATATGACCACGCGCTTCGAAGTGCCGGAAGTGGATTGAAAATGGCGGCTTTGAAATAAAATGTTGCGAAGGTATTAAAGTTATTATTAAATGACTTGTATATATATTAAACGGTATATATACTATAAATAAATATTTATAGTATATATAATACTAATATATATTTCACTGTTGCAGCTATTTAATAAACAATAGCCATATTTAACTAGTCATTGTTAGTAGGTGTTTGCATACGACTTGCTTCTGTGTTTATGAATATTAATTTTGCTCACTCATCCGTGGTTTGACTTATTTTATAAAATGTGAATGCTGCCAGCTCAACACTCCATTTAGACTTTCCCAAAGTCCTTCCCAGTCTTTTTTTTTCGCGGTTTGCTTACCCCGCTGGAAAGGACTTTTCCCACTTGCAACCCGCCAAATCTACCGGTGGATTTTTGACCGGGGTGTACCTGGGGGTGTGTCATTAACTCCTTAATCTAGCCAATAAGAAGCACATCTTAAAAATACATTTATAATGAGTTTAAATTTAATCACTTTAATGTGACGTGACATTTAATATGTTTGGATAGAAAGATCACAGCTAGAAATATGGTTGTACTGGAAGACGCGATTAGTTATGGGCTTGCGATGTTAGGATATAAAGAGATGAGAGGTCGACAACACGAAGTAGTCGAAGCTTACACACTTGGAAAAGATGTATTCTTAAGTTCGCCGACTGGTTCTGGGAAAAGTTTGTTTTGAAATCGCACCGTACGTGCTCGATTGCATGAAGCGAGGTTTTATATATGTCGACGAAGAACCCATCAAAACAGTTTGCCTTGTTGTTACGCATCTAATATCTTTAATGAAAGACCAAGTGGCAGCACTACGAGAAAAACATGCGGCAGCGATATGTGTTGGCCCGGAATGTAGTTCTACAGATATCGAAGATGTCAAGAACGGCAAGTATAATCTGTTATTTGCCAGTCCGGAAGCGATACTTCAGATACACAGAAATATATTCAGAAGTCAGTTGAAACACTGGAGCTGTATTTGTGGATGAAAGTCACTGCATTGCAAAGTGGTAAGAATGGCAAACAACGTTGGTTAGAGCAGTATCACTACAGAAATTCCTTCCAATTATTAGTTCGATGTTTTCGCAAACGTTCGTCTTTTTCTTTCCAACTAAAAGTCGTCGTCGCTTATCTGGGTCGTTTACATCTTTACCACATTGCAAACACAGCCCGTCCTTCGAAGTGGGAGAAAGTATTACTCTTTGAAATGTCTTAGTTGGCGTAAGAACTGTTGAATTAGCCAAGAAAACATTGCCTACTAGCGCTAAGCGCAATACGAGATGAAATTGACAAGGTTAAGCAGAGTCGAGGTGTGAAACTGACATCCGAGATTATTTGACACACCCCAATAATTATAATTAATTTTCGCGCCAGAATTGCTAATCAGATTTAATAACAAGTCGAGCTCGCGCCTACGGCGCTCGTAGAGATCGACTTGTGGCAAGTCTACACTCCATTATTAATGAAACTAATGGTGAGAGGACGGTGGGGGTGGGGGCTTTGTAAAATTTTGTTGCCCAAAGTGTGGGGGAATATTTTCCCCTGGGAAGCCGATGACACGCGCATAATACTCATATTCTAAAATCTGATATTAGATTTAGGCGAACTATAAAGTTTACTAAAAAGAATGAAAAACGCGATTCAACAACTGTATTTACCTGAGTTTCTGTTCATGACAAATGCGCGTGAAAGGACAGTCGGCTTGATGTTGTATAGTTGTATAAATCTCTCCTGAATCGCTTCTTTCGGCACTTTTCGCCGCGATTATCGGGGCATTGGCGGAAATGT
Organism: Paragorgia papillata; assembly: GCA_035771165.1. Lineage (NCBI taxonomy): Eukaryota > Metazoa > Cnidaria > Anthozoa > Scleralcyonacea > Coralliidae > Paragorgia > Paragorgia papillata. Next base: position 1,412,260 of record JAWNZC010000158.1, read on the forward strand.
CAATGCATTTTTTGATGCGAGAGAAAGCGGTTTGGCTCTCGCAAACCAACGTCTTGAACTTTGGGAAATTTTGTAATCTTCTTTCACGTGGCCTTTAGATTAAACGAGGAAGAGCACTCGTCGGAAGGAAGTCTTTTGCCATAAGGCATTTCTGCCGAATAAAGCAGTTCAAAAATTGCCTTTGTTGTAGAAATTCTTAAGGGACTTCACATCATCAACACTGCGACAAAGTCGACATGTATTCGATGGTATGTGCATTAGTCGATTGGTATATCTTCTTCGGGCTTTCTTTAACTTTTGGATGCGACAATGAACTTTTGTTCTTCGACGACGTACACCAAAGAAAGCGAGATATGTTTTGTCAACACCGAGTACGTTTGTTTTTTGTTGTTTTCATTTCAACAGATATTTTGCGATCAGACAGCCTGGCGCCAGACAACGACGCCAGACGTAATATATTATTTGTATAAACAAAACGGTGAAGCGGTTGTAATTGTGCCTTTGTCACTCCTCCCTGAGTATTTTTTAAATCGTTAATTGAACCCCCCCCCCCCCCCATTTTTAGGGGGTCAATTTCCCAACGGTGGGCGGAGCAGCGGAGATATGAACTTGGGTACGAGGTTGCTCTCAGATCCTGACTACACAACATGTCCTCCTACCTAAAATTACCAATAATCAGTAAGTGTGAAACGGCCTTGAATTGCCAATAATTGGTAATTGTAAGTAATCTTCTGTCCCACATGCGGGATGTGAAACTTGAACACATAAAGCTAAAAATCCTAGAGGCTGTTGTGGTTGTGGTATGAGAGTGGGCACATTTTTCCGGAGGGTTGTGGTTAGGTTTAGGTCCACCGGGGGGTTGTGGTTAGGTTTAGGGTTTCCGGGGGTTGTGGTGTGGGTTGGGGTGGTGAGTTGGGAATTAGTTTTTTAAAATTAACGATTCTTGGTAATTCTAGGCATTTCACACTTACTGATTATTGGTAATTCTAGGTAGGAGGATATGCTGGACTACAACACGCCTACTATTTTTGTTTTTGTTATATACTGGCTTTTTAGTTGAACAACCCGCATGATGTGGGACAGAGAAGTCCCCTAGGCTTCAGGATAATTCTAGACTCTTTAAGCCTGGTTTCCATATAGTCGTAAGAGCCGGCGGCATGGCTGCGGCAAGGGGCAATGGTCCAATCGCATACAGCTTTTTATTGCTGGCTAATTCAACACTGTCTATGATTGGACCATCGTCTCTTGCCGCAGCCATGCCGCCGGCTCTTACGGCTATATGGAAACCAGCCTTTAAGGCCCCGTTTACACTAGAGCAAAACCATCCTGATTCACATTGTTTTTTATTCCCATGAGGATGAAAAACAATGTGAATCAGGATACTTTTGTTCTAGTGTAAACGGGGTCTAAATTGACAATTCAGGATAATCCTGTTCACAAATGTGAAGTATGCACCACATTCAGCCTTCGATCTAATCTTCCTCGGCCCACTCCCACGCGCGAGCGTTATAGAGACCTCCGCACTTTCCAGTAGCCCGAGTGCACACCTGACCCAGGCGTCTTGTTTATTAAGGGGGAGATTACATGGACCGGGCTAGCCCGCTTTATATATCAAACGCATGTTGTTTTAACATTTCGACTACATGGCAAGCGGGCTAGCCCGGTTTGCCGGGATCCCGGTTGTCGCAACTGGGCTACGGTCCGGTTAACCGGGATGAAAATGTCTATGTAATCCTTTTCATCCCGGCAAACCAGGCTGAAAAACTGTTGATCTCGCTTCGATACGCGTTCGTTTACTTGACTGTGTAAATAAATAGTGCTGAAAGGAACTGAAATAGAACATCAACGTTGTTTGTGTGTTTCGTGATCGTAGCGAAGATTAATAAACAAGACGCCTGGTCAGGCGTTCAGTCGGGCTACTGCAAACTCGCAGCTTAAATTACCTATAAAAGTCTAAACATCATTGGTCACAGAAAATAGTCAAAACACAATCTAATTCTCCGATAGAAAACACAATTCGCAATACACAAAACACGATTGCCTGCATTTAACGTATTTCCACACAGCGTTCATATGTCGAGTCCCTTCTGGTGTTAAATATCAACACAGCACGACCATGTTTAATCAGCGATTGTAAACGTATATAAGATCAAGATACCTGCCAGCGACGTTACTGAACAATAACTATGTCTGTGAACACACTGAACACGTCCAAGAAAGAACACTTGACTTCAAACAAACTTGATCAAACATCAGGATTCAGGAAAGCGAAGAAAGAAAACATGACGATTAGCATTTAGCACGCATCACCAGCCGCGCAAGGCCTGATGCATGGGATGACGTAATGATTGCCATTTCGAAACATAGACAAAAAATAATAATAACGGAGCCGAAACCTAGACTCGTGTACCACAGCTAGCCCGAGTAATGAATAAGTCATCGTGAAGACTCTTTCGTGGGTTAGCTAAGACAATAACAATCTTTTTATTAACGACAGGCTTACAAAATAAGTAATAGACTAATTAGTGTACTAACGTAACTTTCCCCTTATTTACTTGATAATTGCGAATTTCGGCCTGAAATCATCCCGGCTTACCGGGCTAGCCCGCTCCATGTAATCGTTTCGTAAACTCATCTACCCCGTTCACGCGATGCCGGTACGAAATCGTGCCGGTATCAAATCATCACGGTACCGGTATCATTTCATTCCGTTACTATTTTTACAGTTTAGTTAACTCCATTTTTATTAAATTCTCGCCGTCACGCTTCTTTTACCCCGTATTTTTTAAGCAAAGAAAAAAGTTTCGTAAAACCGTGATGAAATCATTACTGTAAGGTGTTCATGCCGATAAAGGAATAATTTCTTTACGGTTTCATATCGTTCCGGTTAGCATTACGGTTTCAAATCGTTGCGGTTAGCATTACGGTTTCATGTCATTTCATGCCGGTATCGTGTGAACGCAAGGCCTAACCGAAACGATTTCGTTACGGTTTCATTTCGTACCGGCATCGTGAACGGGGTCCAAGTCATCCCTATGATCACGAAACACACGAACAACGTTTTGATATTCTATTAATTTCAGTTCCTTTCAGCACTATTTATCCACACAGTCAAGTAAACGAACGCGTATCGAAGCGAATTCAACAGTTTTTCAGCCCGGATGAAAACGATTATCTGGACATTTTCACCCCGATTAACAAGGATAGCCCGCTTGTCATGTAATCGAAATGTTAAAATAAAAACATACGTTTTATACATAAAGCGGGTCAGCCCGGTCCATGTAATCGCCCTCTTAATTATTTCCTGTCCGGTCTTTGGTATTTTATTCTGGCTAACGCCAGACGATTTTATTCACCTCTGGGGAAGCCCTCGGACAGGAATCAGTTAAGGTCTTCGTTAAGGTTTGCAGGCTCATTTCGGTTAAACGCTCTCAATTCGTCAGAATTTATGCCACAAAAATAAAATAGATATCGTTAGAAGCTATTAACTTGTAGAATACAATGTTGTCTTTAATTTTGCGATAAACACAAACCACTAATTATTGTAAATTTTTCAAATAAAACCAGAGGGCTTCACTCCGGGAGACTGAGTAACTCTTTCCTGTCCGAATCGGTCTTTAGTATTTTATTCTGGCTGACGCCAGACCTAGCCTAATTTCTAAGCCTTTCGTTTCCGCCATTGAGCTTGGTCGCGTAATCGGTTTGGGTTCTTGGGAAGACTGGGGAGAGGCTGGAAACGAGAAGGCCTAGCAACCTCGTCCCCAGGGCCATTTGTGGGGGCTGGGCCAAGATGGCCCTGACACAGGCTGAGCTATCACCACATCTGATTGGTCAAGATAACATTGGATGTTTTAGGTATTCTGATTGGTAGAAACAATGCGGGCGGCAGGCTAACTCGCGGGCATTTGTTTATAGGGCTCAAATTATATTAAATATAGTGATACCAGAATTGCCGGCTGTTAAAAACAACTTCAAAATGAATGAAAATGTCAGGAAAGCTGGCGAAACACCCGTAAAAACGTCGGAAGAATATGTAATGATATGTCGTGTCGTCTCTGTGCCCTGGCTGTCATACAACGAAGTCCATGGGACGGCAATTCAGAGTGTTTTCTAAATCGAGCGAACGAAAGACTTGGTGAACAAAGTCGAAACTTATTTTGGCTGCGACAGGAAAGGACACCACAGGGCAGAATTTACGTGTTTGGCCATTGAGAAGCAGGCATTTTTCAAATAAGAATTCTCGACTCAACGAAGCCTAAATGTTTTTCAAAACGCTGAATTGAATTCACCGGAAAACTCACGAAAACAAGGCGGCCCGGCTAGACAACGGCAATCCAGTTTCTTGCGAATTTGGTACAACGGTGAAGCAAATGATAAATACTAAGCATTTACAGATATTTATTAAAAGTCTATTTATTTTAATAATTCGACAATGTATTTGGAAATGAATGTGTTGATTGTTTTCAGTTTGGGTCAGTCAAGCTGAACTAAATATTCAGAAAAAATTGAGCCTGACTAGGCGCGATAAAGTTAGTGAAGCCTGAGTCCGAGTCAAAAATGAGTCAAAATATGACTCATTTTTTGCAGCCTGTGCCAGGCCATTTGTTCCCGCCATTTTGTTTTTGGCCGCCATCTTGGCCCAGCCCCCACAAATGGCCCTGGGGACGAGGTTGAAGGCCTAGCAACATTCGCAAAAAGGTTCTGCCCAGAATCGTTTAGGCCCTTCGAGTGTTCCTGGGAACTAGTAAATCTACCGTAAACAATACTGAGTGACAGTATAAAAGCATAAGAATGTCTGCGAAGATTTTACCAAAGATCTTGGCGATCGAAGGAAGGATATATGGAATATATTCCAATTGGAGCCCGGAATGAAAATGTAACTGTGTAACTTTCAACTTTTGGCGGCTGCAGAAGTGAACCTTCGTCGATCCGAGGGTGAGTAGGCTTGTATAATTTTATGCAGATGTTAAGAGTAAATGTCGGGAAACACTTAGGACGTGACAACATCACAATTCTTCCTCAATAAACAACTGAGCTGTAAAGTGAAAGTGTTTACGAATTTTGCTAGGCCTTCCCCAGCGGGTCCGTTTGGATCACTTCCGAAACGTGTCAGACCATTTTATTTACCTCTGGGGAAGCCCTCGGACAGGAACGAATTAAAAAGCGTTTTATTTGTATAGGTAATAGCAAGGTTTCGAGTGCAATTTGGGAAAAAACATGCACGAGTGAGTTTTACAAAGACTGTCAAAATTGCCCGAGTCCGAAGGACGAGTGCTCTTTGAAGTCTTTAAAAAACTCACGAGTGCGTGTTTTTTTAAATTGTACGAGAAAGCATGCTATTACTTATTATAATACCATGATCGCCTCGGATTCTTTTGTTCTCCGAGGGAATGTAAACCTCGTATTTCCCTCATCGCTCTTGCAAGCGGGAAATTTACCCTTTGTCTTCTAATTTTCCCGTGCATGTTGATGAGGGAAAATTAGAAGACAAAGAAATCTTTTGTCTTCTTCTAAATTTCCCGCTTGCATATATTTTCCCTGATCAACATACACGGGAAAATTAGATGCAACTTCTCTGATCAACCGTGTAAATTTCCTGTCGGTAAGATTCTCAAAGTTTTCCTCGGGGATCATAATATTACAAACTAATAACATGACTTTTCGGGAAATTAGCGATTAAATTTCCCCTTTGCCTCGGGCCTCACAAATCTCCCCTCGGCGGCGGGGAAATTTAATCGCTAATTTCCCTCAAGTCATGTTATTACTTATAAATAACATACATGAAAAAATTTAGCATAAAGATAATCTTTCTAATCAAAATGCTTTGTTCAAATAACATACATGAAAAATAACAAATAACAGTAAGAGCTTTCTTTCTAATTAAAAATTATTTTTGTACAAATTAAAAAAAATAAAAAAATTTGCACTGTATTTCCTTTTTTCAGCAATGTATTTCCCAAAACTGCACTGCTCTCAACCAATCAGAATTGAGAAATTTCTTCATGTATATTATTAATGTCGGAATCGAACTGCGAAAATTCTTTTTAACAAAATTAAACGGTTTGTTCTTAAGCCCTAATCAAACGAGAACGCAAGTCTTCGCAAGTTGGCAGTCACGCTATCTCAGCCAGCCGCTCTGAATAATTTCCTGAAAATATCATGTACCGTGACAAAGTTAAAACTTGTTTAAAGTGTTTATGAAACGAAAATTAAGTTTGTCTTATTTGAAAGTACTTTTAAAATGACAAAGTAACACCTTTTGCAGTTTTTTGTTTCCTTACTTTGTTTTTAAGATATCACAGTTTGTTTTATAAGCGAAACTAAACAGTGACGTCACGACGTGCATAATGACTTACCGGGAAAGGTTATATATCTTTGCATGCTATTATCAGACGGAATCACTTCGAAGCAGTTGTGTGTGTGTTCTTCCCTTACAACAACAAAAGTGTACATTCTCAACTGATTTCGTTTAATAATAGCAAAGATATATAACCTTTCCCAGTAAGTCATTATGCACGTTGTGATGTCACTGGTTAGTTTCACATATAAAACAAACTGAAATATCTCAACAACGAAGCAATGAAACAAAAAACGACAAAAGATGTTACTTTGTCATTTTAAAAGTACTTTCAAATAAGACAAACTTAATTTTCGTTTCATAAACACTTTAAAACACTCATGAAACCTTTATTTTGTTAATTTGGGTGTTCGAACGACCGCCACATAAATTCTGACTGCCAACTTGCGATGACTTGCGTTCTCGTTTGATTACGGCTTTAAGTCGTCCCGAGTGAAGTCCTCTGGTTTTACTTGAAAAATTCGCAACTATTATTGGCTTGTGTTTATCGCAAAATCAAATACAACATTGTATTCTACAAATTAATAACTTTCTAATGATAAATTCTGACAAATCGAGAGCGCTTTACCGTAGTGACCCTGCAAACCTTAACCAAAGACCTTAAAAAAATAGGTTTTAACCCTTTGAGGCCTTGACCTCTGAATAAAATCGTCTGGCGTTAGCCAGAATAAAATACTAAAGACTCGTCTTCAGGCTTCAAAGTGTTAATCCGTTCCATATTATATAGAGAATAATACGACACGAGAAATAAATTTCATATTTCCAAACATCCATGTATTGTTCTGTTTATTATATAAAAAATGGTCCTATTGCCTTGCAAAAACAGCAATAAACTATAATGCTGATTCAGCGATAATCGTCACATGTGCGATTATTATAAATAATCGCACATGTGAGATTATCACTTTTATTAGTGGCGAAAAAATCAATAAAACACTCTTTATGCCTTCCGTCGTGTACGATAATTAGTTCTATATATAAATCTTCCGATACATTGCGTGTTGCATTTCCTGAGCTCCGTTAACTGGGTGAATTAATATAATGACTTTGACACGTTTTGGGATAATCTGGCTAGGGGTAAAAATCCCCTAGCCGCTTTATTAAAACTTTGAAAACAGAAATTATAAACTATGTATTTTACAAACGTGCTAAAATGGTTTCACCCAGTGAAGGTGAGGGCCAGATAACGCCAAAGCGTCTTCGCACAGCGAAGATGCGCCCCACCCCAGGCAAATGCAACACCAATGTGAATGTCACGCAACATAATAATTAATATGTGACCATCTTGAATTATAAAGAGAGCTACGATAATAGAACAGTCGCCCTTGCTAACTGTCTAAGACCATATTGAATTATAAGAGAGCTATACGATAATAGAACAGTCGCCCTTGCTAACTGTCTATGACCATATTGAATTATAAAGAGAGCTACGATAATAGAACAGTCGCCCTTGCTAACTGTCTATGACCATATTTAATTATATAAAGGGAGCTACGATAATAGAACAGTCGCCCTTGCTAACTGTCTATGACCATATTGAATTATAAAGAGAGCTACGATAATAGAACAGTCGCCCTTGCTAACTGTCTATGACCATATTGAATTATAAAGGGAGCTACGATAATAGAACAGTCGCCCTTGCTAACTGTCTATGACCATATTGAAATATAACGAGAGCTACGATAATAGAACAGTCGCCCTTGCTAACTGTCTATGACCATATTGAATTATAAAGAGCTACGATAATAGAACAGTCGCCCTTGCTAACTGTCTATGACCATATTGAATTATAAAGAGAGCTACGATAATAGAACAGTCGCCCTTGCTAACTGTCTATGACCATATTGAATTATAAAGGGAGCTACGATAATAGAACAGTCGCCCTTGCTAACTGTCTATGACCATATTGAAATATAACGAGAGCTACGATAATAGAACAGTCGCCCTTGCTAACTGTCTATGACCATATTGAATTATAAAGAGCTACGATAATAGAACAGTCGCCCTTGCTAACTGTCTATGACCATATTGAATTATAAAGAGCTACGATAATAGAACAGTCGCCCTTGCTAACTGTCTATGACCATATTGAATTATAAAGAGCTACGATAATAGAACAGTCGCCCTTGCTAACTGTCCATAACGTGAGTGTTGATGACAATTGACAACCGATCACAGGCAGTCGCCCTTGCTAACTACAAATGATCGCTTGACAGCTGTATAACAGCGGGAAATAGATTAACTACGTTGTAATCATGTGCTGCGCGTGCTACACAAATTAATCAACGAACTAATTAGGAGATGTCCGGCCAAAAAACTCCCATTTTAAATTCGTGCTATGAACTTTTAGATGAAATGACAGTAACCCAATATACAACCCTACTATAAAGCATCACCGAACATGAAAGATTGCAATTGTTGCCAAACAAAAAAATTATCGTAATAAAATACTAAACCTGAACAGATCTGTGACACTTCAATAAGACAGCCTTGTCAGCTAATTGGCTTAGCCTAGCTCGGTTTGTTTCAAGGAGGTTGAAGGATTTTCGCCCCTGCTACCTGCTAGACAATCCCATTCTCCAGTGAACACAAACTGAGAACTTTCAATAACAATGATCAAGCTAATAGTTTCAAGGATTTGGAAAGACTGCTGGCTGCTGCCCTTGCTCGACAGTCTCCTAATTTACTCCGATGCACCGCGACTGCCGGTGTACCGGCCTTTATGACTAGCTAATGGTTACGAGTATGCCAGGACACGTATTTACATATATATATATATATATACACCTCTTGCTCCCTACGTCGAAACGGTGGATCTGGAGGACAACGTCAAAGTTCCGACTTCAACCGAGAAATGAATCAATGAAGATTCTATAGTTTGTAGTTGTCATCCACCAAGGAAATAAGTGCAGGTGGTCTATACAAGCTGGTAAATCAGGGAAGCCAGGAAAAAACCTGCTGCTGGTAAAAACCCTTTGGGAAAAGCCAGTGACAGGAAAACCTGAGTGGGGACAAGATAAAACCAGCAAGCTTCCCCACGAAGCATTAGTAAAATTAGAGTCCTTCCGTGTGAAAATTGTTAAGTACTATAAATAAAGTTTGCTGAATATGCATAATATTGGTTATCCAATTGTATCTCCATCGTCCGTGACACGCTATTATGCATACACTTGAAATCTGGTCTCCCAAGTGCTGAATCAACCACTTAGATCAACCATGTAAGCAATCGGAAACTGGAAGATGAGTACTGAATTCTGTAAGGCAAAAGAAAACAAAACGGCAGAATCTAATCCAAGGTACAGGATATTCACATATGTGCATGAGATGGTTCACGACCAGAAAATTAACCTGACATCCTCAAAGGCAAAGACCAAAATGAGGGTGCCATAAATGTGGTTAGTGGAAGAGAAAATAAACACCATAAAATTTGTAGGGTCAAGCCCCGGACTTCAAAAGTTAATGAGATAAAATAACAACACCCAACACATGTTGGGAGAATACCGCAACTCAAGTGAGGATCAAACTCGAAATAAATGGATACCAAATTGCTTAACCATAAGAAAACACATCAGCCAATAATAATAATAATAATAATAATAATAATAATAATAATAATAATAATAATAATAATAATAATAATGATAATAATAATGATAATAATAATGATAATGATAATGATAATGATAATAATAATAATAATAATAATAACAATAGTAAACCCAAACGTTGAGTAAACCAAAACGTTGAGTAGATTTAGAAAAAACGCGAAAGTTAATAATGATAATCTTTATTTATACAGGTTAACCTTGTCAGCTGCATGCCATAGGCATAGCTGTTATAAATAGAGGACCTGTGCTTATAAAGTTTTTCGCAAGGACAAGCATGGCAGACAGTTTAATGTCGCCGCATCACTAGCCTTGGATGGTATGATGGTATTTCTTAACAACTTTAATTCAGTATTTACCAAATAAGGCTTGACACGAACGGGACAAGTCCCATGCAAGGTGTCAGTATGATGGTATGAGAGGGAAAAACTCCAAATACATGGAGACAATTGCTTAACCATAAGGTTAAAACAATACCTCAGCCAATTAAGGTGAGGACAAACCCAACTAAAGTTGGGACAAAACCTCACATCACATGAGGAAAAAACGCCAAATACATGGAGACAAGTGCTTAAACATAAGGTTAAAACAATACCTCAGCTAATTAAGGTGAGGACAAACCCAACTAAAGTTGGGACAAACCTCACTTAACATGAGGAAAAAACTCCAAATACATGGAGACAAGTGCTTAACCATAAGGTTAAAACAATACCTCAGCCAATTAAGGTGAGGAACGAACCCAACAAAGTTAGGACAAAAATAATAAAGGTTATGGCAAGGTCAAGCATGGCAAACATTACTGTCGCCCCAACCTAACCCTTGTATGCCACAAAACAAAATTGTGAGGACGAAGCCTCGACAAAACTTGCAGCAGCAATTAGCTCGATATACACGGCTGTGAGACAAAGTCATCACAGAAAAAGTGAGGACGAAGCCTCGAATTGTATGCAAGAGCAAATATTGCTATAATTAATGCCCTGAGAGCAAAGTCGTCACAGCAAAGCGAGGACAAAGCCTTTTAGTCAAAACATGCAATGAAGCCTCAATAATAACATGCCAGCTTCATGAATAACATGTAATTGTGCCTCGTTGAATGGGCGAAGACAAAAGAGATGTAGTTACATTTACAGTAATAATGATAATAACAACAGTAATAATAACAATAATAAGATAATAATAATAATCGAATGATTAGTAGTAATAATAATAGTAAAGCATAACTTTTAGTAGATTGAGAGAAACGTGAAGGATTATAAATTTTTAGCAGAGAAAAGCATGGCAGACAGACAGGTTGATGTCGCGACGTCACCAGCCTTTGGCCCTTGGGTGGCCAAAATCTATTAATAATTAAACCTCACATAGGACAAACTCCAAATACATAGAACAATACTTCAGCCAATTAGGGTGAGGAACACATCCAACAATTTCTGGAACGATACCTCACATAAAGTGAGGAACAAGAACATAATAAACCGTAAACAACAGGTTACGGCGAATTAGGGACAGTTATTACTAAGACTATAGTATATAATAGTAAAATTTCTATATTTAAAACTGATTATGACTACATTAAAATTCCTGTGGAAATCTAGATTTAATTTATTAAGAACGAAATTAGTTCAAATGACGCGAGAAAAAAACAACAGATAGAGCGGTTATTGTATAGTAAAACAGTTGGACCATCAGTCTGGACGCGCGTTCCCGAAAAATTATAAGATTGCTTTTGACCTAATCGCAGTCACTGGGGCTTAAGCTGGACAGTGTTTGCCCTACCGCATTGAGAGAAAACCACATCTTCAAACTTCCGTAGTATAGACTAGCATATGGCCGCTTTTATCCTTAAGCATAAATAATAGTGATATCGTGCAACCGTCTGGTCCAGTCAGTCCAGCTCTTCGTATACAGTTCCCTAGAGTTCTAATTGCATTCGAAAAGTGTTTTTAGGGCCGCTCTTGAATTCTTACCAGTTTCTGCCTGGCAATGATCTACAGAAATGCCAACCTGTGTTGTAATAGGACAACTGCGGCAAAAATTGCTTTTAAATTGTTGTATGGCGTCACGTCGCCGCTGTTGTAGATCTCATTAATACTAATCCAATTTTAGGATAACCTCCTTATCTCAAATATCCTGCACACTAATCAACTGTGGCGAGTAATCCTATCAATAACCGGACATACCAAAATGTTTAAAACATTTGCGTGCAATTGTGCAAACTACCGATTAACGATTAGCTCACAAAGTTTAACCATAATGTATAAGCTTTAAAATTATATCGCTTGCAAATTGTCATACGACTGCAACAGCGAATGGCTGAACAATGCCGGACGGATAGTATATTTCATAACACTAGACGCGGAATTGTGGGAATCAACAGAGCAAATTATCAAAAGGTGATTACCCACGCCGAGTCGACTGCGCTTCTGGCGCGGTTCTAAACGTCGGAAGGATGTGTTTATTTATAACAACATGCACTATCTTTTGGATGAAACATTCAAACCTAATGCCGCTACCGCGTGGTATTATACGATAAGGAATATTTTGTGGTGCTCAAGCGTTCAATCTCGTAGCCCCACGTATGCAATCAAACATCAAAATCACGTTACTGTATTAAACTGGGGATGAAGGAATTAAATAGCTAGGATAGCAGACATTTGTATGCTAACTTGATCGTCGCGATCTTTAGTTTGACGACACTATATAATAGCCTCATACGAACTTACTCCATTGGCTTGTGACAATCATAGCTATAGAGCAGATAACTATGTACTTGTCGAAAATAGCAATTATTATTAGATGCGAAGAGGTGCGAACAAATATAACCGAAATGCGTGTTGAGTACAGACAAATTGTAGACATTTGTTTCATATCAGTGTAAAGCCAAGGATAACAATAGTTGGCAAAGGACTTAAGCAAAAATGGAGAGGTGCGCACAAATATATTAGAAAGCATGTTCAGTAGGCAAGTTATAAACATTTGTTGCCTGAATGTAATTTAGCATTGTTAAAAGCTAAAGATAAGGATAAGCGCAGAACTTAGTAGACTCCTTTGCCTTGGTAAAACAATAAAGAAACGCAGAACAACGTAGTAACGTAAGATTCAAAACAACTCTTACCTTGAAGACGAAGAACACCAAAAACCAACTTGAAGGTTTAAAAATCAAATTAAATAAATCAAATTAAATAAATTTCAGAATGTCTTTACTTGGCAGTGGACTGTATGTGAATGGCAGTAAAATAGTGATAGGGTGTGTTATACCCCATTCCAACTTCCCTGAGGTGTTTCCGGTATTTCTTATCTTAAAAGTCATGTGTTCTCGATACACTTAATTATGCTATCTGCCTATCTTTCAACATTAACACGACGGAAGGCATAAAATTCCTATTCGCGAGCAAATATTTTATATTTTATATAATAAAACGCAATAATTCATTTTTAATTAAGGCTAGTTAGTATAAATACACAGGTAATTATAAAAAAATCGCGTGCGCTGATTCGTCGAGCTACTTCGGATTAATTCTCGATAATCACCTACAGCGTTTATTCAAAATGGCCGCCAGCCAAGTTGTCAATGCGACAGACGAGGAAATTAACAATTTTAAAGAAAATGTTGTTCCTAAAAGTACGAAAATGTGTATTTATACTAAAACAATTATTCACCTCAGGCTCAGTGAATATCGGTGAATAATAACCTCGACTTCGTCTCGCCACCGTGTAATATCCCCTTTATAATAACCGAGAAGATATGGATTTTATGTTCGAGTGGCAAGGACAATATATATGAGATATTGCTCTTACCACGAGAACATAAAATCCATATCTTTGAACAACCGTGTAATGTTCTATTTAGTATATGGACAATGAAATTATGCGTGGAAGTGATGTTGATAAACTGGGTTTAATGCGAAAACTACAACCGCTTGACCTAAAACTTTTAGAAAATCAGATGAAAAATACAACAACTTCTCCGAATACGTCATTTTACGTGAAAAACTGAATTAAGACAAGTTACTGGCTCAAATTTACTTGATTTGAAACTTACGACAAACGGCGTAAATTTTGACTCGTCGATATATCACTCGCGAGCGTTACATACGAGAAATACGCCACTCGGTTCCCGGATGTAGAAAAATATGGATTCTACAAGTGTCTTAGTTGCTAGTAAAATACTCTTTTCCATATAATAAACAGCGATATTCACCTCGTCTTCGGCGAATGATCGTTAAATAGTGCATTTTTATTCATACATTCACACAACGAGTATACTTATCAACATTAATTAATAATTTCGTTTCCTTCATGTTTTCATCTGCAATAACACTTTCAAGCAGAGGTGTTTCATTCTTATCTTTTGAGATGGGTTACTTTGCTTCTTTGGAAAGAAGCCATGACAACATGTAGAACAATGTTCCAAGTCCTGCAGACAAAAATAAAAATAAAAAAACAAGCTATTACTACACTAACACGAACACGATCTCGAACACGAAAAACAGCACGAGCTTGAACACGAACGCGAACTTGAACACAAAGTCAAACACGATCTTGAACACGAACACAGCCAGAAATACGCGACATATGATTGCGCAACACCCCGTCGCGGGTCAATGTGGCTCATTGAACTCGCACAATTTGTATATGAAATTATATAGGGGCACGCGTATTTGTTTGAAATAGAGAAAGAAGATGTGCTGTTTCTCGAAATGCGAAATCAGATCTTGTTAAGTATTATTAAGTTATGTATTATAATCTGTCTTCTCCGAATGTTTTCTCGTGAAATAAACCACTGTAGTAGCTTCAAATATACTGGGAGAAAGACAATTCATATGGCTAAAACATACGTACAGTTTATCCAACCAAATAGCTTAGTTTTCTTAAAACTAGATCCCAAGGATAGTGCAAAGTTTCTAGTCAAAGATAATAACAATTGTTGTCACATGCACGGACAGAGCTGCCAGCCCCCCAAGTTAATTTAATACAAGCCTAAACTCAGACAAACAACCCAAAATACCCCAAATTACGATTGTGTGATGATTATGTTGCTAGCTTCACGTTATTTAGCCTTGCGAATCGTCTGCCCAATCACGCGCTAAGTACACACAGGTAAAACAGATACATGTGGAACCTCGTGTAGAACTTAAACATTCATGTTTATTGCCAGGGTTATTCGTACTAAGTACTTATTAACCGAGCGCGAGGTCCGTACGGGAAATATTTTACTCAAAAGATCGAAAGCAAAATATTTTCCCGTACGGACCGAGCTTGTGAGGTTAATAAGGAATTTATTATATGTCTCCACAACAACGGGAAATAATTTAGAGAAAACATTATCGTCTACAGTACGTCTTCCTGCACGTCAGCGCAAGCGGAGGCTGAGCGGTCTCATAGTCGCGATTCGATATAATTGACAACAAAACAACCAAAAGGGAAAACATTTTGACTTTTTTTTTTTTAATTTTTTTTTTAATTTTTAATTTTTATAATTTTAAATTTTTTTTGTATATTGTTTTTGTGCGGGTCCGTACACCGAGTCTGTACGGTAAAGTACGGACTCGCACGTTAGCCAATCAGCGCTCAATACGCCAGTTCGGACTCGCAAGACATATAATAAAGTTGTTTATTGAACGCCAAATCAAAATGCGAAGACAGTCTACAATCTCCAGTCTTCAGAATTTGTTACTGAGCTGCAGGCTTTTAGCCAAGCGGCCGTCCAGCCGTCCTATGGACGGCCACTTTGGAAAAATCAGGTTTTTGGACGGCCACTTTTTGTATGGACAGTCATGGACGGCCTAAGCAAAATATTCTCCTCAAACAACAACTTACAGGTTTTCCCTTTTCTGATGTTTCTAGATTTCTGTTAGCTGCTGTTTACTTCAGCTACTGTGTAGGCTTTGTTACTTATTTTTGCCAAGGCCATGCAGATATGACGATTGATTGCGCCTTGCGAGATCGATTTAACCACGTATATGTATATGTATATGTATATGTAAACCATTATGTGGCTCTAACATGAAGTACAATCATGGAAATTAATTAATAATTTCCCGAATGTTCCCCCCTCCCCCCTATACAATGTTGATGTGTGCGTGAAATCACATCCAGAGGTTTATGTTATGATCAACATTGTGTTTGGGGGGAAGGGGGACTATTTCAAACTATTTTGGCAGTGAATATTTAAATATTTAACAACTGGCATCCAACAATGCTAAAAGGACATGCTTTTCATAAGAAGTCTACGTATATTATTTCCATGATTGTCTAAATTTAAAGACAAAATTTGAGCATGGTTCTTTGCACATTTAAAATGTAAATCAGCACACAAACTTCAAGCAAGAGCTATACTACATGTTATGAATATGGATGACAGTTTCATAATATATTCAAAGTATTATAAAGACATAATCAGGACAAGTGACTACTTAAACTTACATCTTATTCCGGCGCTGCTTTTCTTCAAGGAGAACCTCTTCTAGAATAAAAACGTTTAGGTAGTTACGTTGCGTTTGACTTCTCATATTATATTTATTACCAAGCACATCCGGGGGTTAGTTTTTCAATTAATGTCAACATTCTTTAAAAGTTAATATTAAATTAGAACAACACATTGATTGGAGGAGGGAATTTCAATTTTTTTCGGCGTCAACCAACATTATTGTTGATGATGGCTGAAGTTAGAGATGAAATAGATTGTGCTAAGCCACGGAGAAGCTACCACATGTTACTGCACATGTTACTGCACATGTTACTATAAATATAGTATATTTTACTACACACTTGGCATGTTACTTCAACATGTTACTACATGTTACTGCTACTTTTTTATAAAGTATATATATACTTTTATAAAAAAGTAGCAGTAACATGTAGTAACATGTTGAAATATATAGTAAAATATACTATATTTATAGTAACATGTACAGTAACATGTGCAGTAACATGTAGTAACATGTAGTAACATGTCCAATATGTATATAAATTATGTTGACAATACATCGTAGGATATTATTTGTATGTATACACTATAATTAGTAAGAATTTGACTGTTGAAACTATTGAGACATTATTCTGTTACTAAATATTAATGTTTAAGTCACTGATTGACATACTGGATGTCTTGGAAGCTTTGTTTAAGATGATAATAACAAGCATCACTGACACAACAAACAAGTCAAACTTTCTTAACTGAAATCAGTTCATTTCAACTAAGCAGGTTAATCTTGCCTATACATTTTAATATAAAATTCAATTTTTTACAGATATTCATTTACACGACCTGCTCAAACCAACTTAATCCAATGCCACCTTGGCTTGAAATTAGTCGCACTAGCTAGGGCATTGCATAAAATATACTTGTACTACTTAGATGTACATGTAAATTTTGGAAATACTTCAACCATAGACAAACCATAGGTCACAACTTAAGAAAAACAGTCCAAATTATTTGCCTCAAGTCAGTCCCCTGTTTAACAAATCCCCCCCCCCCCTGGGAAAGAATACATACTTGCATTCTCGTACAACGGTGCAAACAGAGTAACTCTAGTCAAGAAGGGAGCGAGAAACTATAGTTGACAACCTTTGCTGGATAGCGAAAATTGACTAAGTGCCATGTTTTTTTATGGACAATCATGGAAATTAATTTGTAGACTATCTAATAATTTCTCGAATGTCCCCCCCTCCTCCCTATACAATGTTGATGTGTGCGTGAAATCACATCCAGAGGTTTATGTACTATTTCAAAAACGAGTTCAAGTGTTTGATCACGGTATCAAAACACGAGAAAGCTAATGAATCTCGAGGGGCGCCCCTCGAGATTCATTAGCTTTCTCGTGTTTTGATACCGTGATCAAACACGCAGAACGAGTTTTTGAAATGGCTTCTCAAATGAAAGACAATGAACCAATGAGCCACCGTTGTGGGACTTGTGGATGTTTTGTGATACAATTTTACTCAATCGTATCGTGTTTCCTGTTTAATTAACATAAATGAAACCCTAGTGTTTGATGAAGAAACAGATCAAACACTAGTGTTTGATGCAGTGCTTTACCGTGTTTCACAGCCCATTCACGTGACGGAATGGAGCTGTCTAATTGAGTAAAATTCTCATGAATTATTAATGAATTTGAGAAGTTATGATCAACATTGTGTTTGGGGGGAAGGGGGACTATTTCAAACTATTTTGGCAGTGAATATTTAAATCTTTAACAACTGGCATCCAACAATGCTAAAAGGACATGCTTTTCATAAGAAGTCTACGTATATTATTTCCATGATTGTAGCAACCACGTTGTTTAATAAAACCGCTCTTCAATAAGTTTTCACGCTCACTTGTTCCAGACTCCTCGCCTCCTCGGTCCAACGAGGATGCATCGCCATGTCATTGTGAACTATTTCACGCATCAAGTATGGCTCAAACGATCTTCATAACATTCGATTCTCGTCTTTGACTAAGTATGTCGATCGAGATTTGTATCTCAGTCTTCGTTCGCTTGGGATTTTGAAATCATTTCGGGGATGTCGCCGAGGAAAGAAATTTCAACAGCGAAATCTAATCGACAGCAATGGCATGATGTTATTTACTCAACCTAAGCATGATTTTCAAATTAGCATACAGTCTTATTATACAATATCCCACGCAATACCTATTATTGTCTCCGAGCGAAGGAAAGTCAAATCTCGCCTACCTAAAGTATCACGGAACGTTGAAAACTTAATCACATGTAACATCAATTCGTTTAATGATATGACACTGAAAGAACACACCAAGAATCATATGTCCTTGTGTGCTTTTAATGCTCGATCTGTTAAAAACAAGAGTGCTGATATCGTTGACTATATTTGTGATTGTAAAGCGGACTTAGTGGCAGTTACTGAAACTTGGTTGTGTCCCGATGACGATGCTGTGAGAGTTGAAGTATGTCCAGATGGTTATAAATTTATT
The DNA here is from genome assembly GCA_035771165.1 of Paragorgia papillata. NCBI lineage: Eukaryota > Metazoa > Cnidaria > Anthozoa > Scleralcyonacea > Coralliidae > Paragorgia > Paragorgia papillata. Next base: position 1,431,155 of record JAWNZC010000158.1, read on the forward strand.
GATCATTGTCGAGTTGGCCAACGCGGTGGAGGTACTGGCCTTTTATTTCGGGACTTTTTTAACGTGAGAAAGATTGATGCTGGTGCAAATGTCTCATTTGAGTTTTCCGAATGGTTAGTGACAGCAGATCATCATAGCCTACGAATTGTCATCGTTTATCGTCCTCCGCGCTCCAACGTTTCTATTAACACATTTTGTACAGAGTTCTTAGACTACCTTGAGCCAGTACTCTTGTGCAAAGAACAGTTATTGATTACCGGTGACTTCAATATCCACGTCGACGTTTTCGATGATCCTGATGCCCTTAAACTACGCGACTTATTCGACTCTGTCGGCCTTAAACAGCATGTCACCCAACCCACGCATATCCATGGTCATACTCTTGATCTTGTCATCACCCGTCTGTGTGAGAATACGCTCTTAACACCACCCTACCCTGATCGTTACATTTCGGATCATGCTTCACTTATTTGTGAGCTCCACCCAGTTAAACCACCTCCTACTGTCAAGAAGATTACTTATAGGAAACTTAAGTCAGTTGATATACAGTCTCTAAAACGGGACTTGGTTTCCTCTGATCTGTGCAATGACCTGATGGATGGTCAAACCGACTCCACTGTAAATGGTCTTATTCAACCGGTCCAATCATACAACGATACACTATCTGAAATAATAAATCGACATGCACCTTTCATCTCCAGGACTATGAGAGTGAGACCAGCTGTTCCTTGGTATGATGATAACATAAAGGCTGCAAAGCGTAAACGTAGGAAGGCAGAACGAAGGTGGAGAAAAACTGGGCTCCCATCTGATTTCAATGCTTTTAAGACGATCAAGAATCAAGTTACTCATCTAATGAACCAGGCCCGACGCTCATTTTATACCGATTTTGTCAACAACAACAGTTCAGATCAAGGCAAGTTATTCAGAGCAGCGAAAAAACTTCTTAATAAAAACGAAAAGTTGTCTTTTCCTGAAAATCAAAATAAATCGGTCTTGGCAAATGATATTGGCAAATTCTTTGTTAGGAAAATCGTGAAAATCCGCGATGACTTAGAGAGCTGTGAGTTAGATTTAGAAGCTCGTGAAAGAGTACCCGACGATCCTGCTATTGATGACGACAAGCTTTTCGAATCTTTTCATCTACTCACTGATGATGAGATAAATAGTCTTGTCATGAAGTCATCAAAGAGAACATGTTCGTTAGACCCAATGCCTACATCGTTGATAATTGATTGCTTAGATGTTTTGTTGCCCGTTATCAAGAGTATAGTTAACACATCATTGTCTATCGGCCAGTTTCCCGATCTGTGGAAAGAAGCCCTCGTCATTCCTCTTCTGAAAAAAATTGGTTTAGATAACATGTTCTCAAATTTAAGACCGATTAGTAATTTACAGTTTGTCTCAAAACTCGTGGAACGAGCAGTGTTTGATCAAATGCACGACCACATGATGCGTTTTGACCTGTATCCATTACTTCAGAGTGCATACCGTCAAGGTCACAGCACCGAAACTGCATTATTAAAGGTCCACAATGATCTGTTGATGAATATGGATCGGCAACAACTCACTTTGGTAGTATTTCTCGACCTAAGTGCTGCCTTCGACACCGTCGACTCACAGATTCTGCTATCGCGGATTGAAACTACTTTTGGGATCAAGGGAGCTGTTTTGGGGTGGTTTACATCGTATCTGTCCAATAGATCACAGCGAATTTATGTGGATGGTCACCTTTCTGACAGATTTCCACTAAATTTCGGTGTCCCACAAGGGTCCTGTTTAGGTCCACTCTTATTCACCATATACGCTAGTAAATTATTTGAAGTGATCAAGTATCATCTTCCTGACGCTCATGCTTATGCAGACGATTCGCAACTTTATATATCGTTTAGACCAGACTCTGAGGCAAGTCAACAATCGGCTGTTAAAGCGATGGAGCTATGCATTCGTGACATTCAATCATGGATGGTAATGGATAAATTATGGATGAACAATGGAAAATCGGAATTCATGATTGTTGGTACCAACCCACAGCTTGCTAAAGTTGATATCAATAATATCATGATCGGAGGTACTGAAGTCGGGAAAGTTCCTGTGGTAAAAAACCTTGGAGTATGGTTCGACAATAATCTAAACCTTCGAACTCATATTAATAAAACGTGTTCAGCAGCGTACTATCATATTAACAATATCAGGCGCATAAGGAAATATTTAAGTGAAGAGACAGCACAGAAACTGGTTCATGCCTATGTCATACAGCGCATTGACTATTGCAACAGCTTATTATATGGTTTACCTGAAGTCTATTTATAAGCAAGTTACAACGGCTTCAGAACACAGCTGCGAGGCTTATAAGTCATACACCAAGATATTGCCATATTACTCCAGTCCTATATTCCTTGCACTGGCTATCTATTAAGTTCAGAATTGACTTTAAAATTATTATTATAACATTTAAAGCAATCTATGGACTTGCACCGAAATATATTTGTGATTTAGTTGCAATCAGGAAACAATGCAAGTATAGTCTGCGTTCGTACTCTGGTCTATTATTACAACCAACCACTTTCAAAACCAAGAAGACTCTGGGCGATCGTTCATTTTCAGTTGCGGCGACAAAGCTCTGGAATAGTTTACCAATTGACATTCGCCAAGAGGACAATTTTATTAAATTTAAAGTGCTAATTAAGACGCATCTTTTTAAGAAGGCTTATTATTAAAATTGTTAATTATAATTTTATCTTGTAAATATTTTATTGATATTCTATCTTGTAAATAACCTCTATATTGTAATGCGCACTTGATCATATACATATGTAAAATCGCGCAATAGAAATATTAAATATTAATTAATTAATTAAACCACGCGATACAATATAAAGATGTTTTAATTTAATTTGTGTTTTTTATTTAATTTCTTTATATTTTTCTCAATAGTGCCATCAAAACGCGGGAAACGCTGTTTCAGAGATCCAAAATTCCAAAATTTTCCGGGGGTAGTCCCCCGGGCCGCCCCTTATAATTTTTTTGGACGGCCATTTTTAAAATCCTGGTTAAAAGATTACTGAGCTGACGTGCAAAACTGCTCGAGCGCCACTCGTGTAAAATATAACAGACACGAACGAACAACACTCTACAAACCGACTTCACAACATCGTCATTCGTCAACATGCCAGACCATGGCCATATTAAAGTGAAATATAAAGTTTTTAATATTTATTTGCATCTTCCGCTAGGCAGACAATAAATCCTTTCGTCCAGACCATATTTAATTAGCCATGCAGCTAAGCCTAGAAAAATCGTTGTTTCGAGAAGAGAATTGATCGCAACCTCGTCCCCAGGGCCATTTGTGGGGGCTGGGCCAAGATGGCGGCCAAGAACAAATGGCCCTGACGCAGGCTGACCTATCACCACATCTGATTGGTCGAGATAACGTTGGATGTTTTAGGTATTCTGATTGGTGGAAACAAGGCGGGCGGCAGGCTAGCTCGCGGGTATCTGTTTATAGGCTCAAATTATATTAAATAAGTGATACCAGAATTGCCGGCTGTTAAAAACAACTTCAAAATGAATAAAAAGCTGGCGAAACACCCGTTAAAACGTCGGAAGAATATGTAATGATGGGTCGTGTCATCTCTGTGCCCTGGCTGCCATACAACGAAGTCCATGGGACAGCAATTTAGAGTGTTTTCTAAATCGGGCGAACAAAAGACTTGGTGAACAAAGTCAAAATGTATTTTGGCTGCGAAAGGAAAGTACACCACAGGGCAGAATTTACGTGTTTGGCCATTGAGAAGCAGGCTTTTTCCAAACAAGAATTATCGACTAAACGAAGCCTAAATGCTTATCAAAACGCAGAATTGAATCCACCGTAAACTCACGAAAACAAGGCGGCCCGGCCAGACAACGGCAATCCAGTTTCTTGCGAATTTGGTACAACGGTAAAGCAACTGATAAATACTGAGCATTTACAGATATTTATTAAAAGTCTATTTATTTTAATAATTCTACAATGTATTTGGAAATGAATGTTTTGATTGTTTTCAGTTTAGGTCAGTCAAGCTGAACTAAAGTATTCAGAATTTTTTTTGCCTGATCACTAGGCGCGATAAACTTAGTGAAGCCTGGGTCCGAGTCCAAAATTAGTCGAAATATGGCTCATTTTTTTGCAGCCTGTGCCAGGGCCATTTGTTCCCGCCATTTTGTTTTTGGCCGAAATCTTGGCCCAGCCCCCACAAATGGCCCTCGGGACGAGGTTGAATTGATCGCTCCTTTTTCGCTCCTTTACGTTTCTCCGCCATTGTTGTATTGGCCAGCCGTAAACAAAACCACGCGTGCGCAGTGCTACTGCTATTCAAATATATTCCGGGGGAAAACTTCTTTCATTCTTGGTATATTAAGATATCCACATATTTCAAGAAATATCCATAGATAAGGTACAAACCTGTCTGTTATCTCTCTTTAGGGCTTACGATCGCTTTAAGCGACATAAATATTTGTCGTCTATGAAAGACTGATATTAGTGTTTCACATTTTCACTGGTTTTAGCCTTTCAGCTACGACAAGTAGCTATGTCGTTAAACCTAGTATGTTTACCCCCCGGAAAGTTTACACTTTCTATGTATCTATGTATGTATCATGTGAATTTTCGCAACTCATCACAATCATAGTCAATCGAGATATGGTCTGGAAACTCAGCTAAAGTCTTTGGTCTATCTTTTTATTCGCCTTTATGCTTTTTTGTGCACGGTGCACGGTCACTGAACAAATTGTATTTTAGTATAATGAACGAATTGTCCAATAGCAACGTTTCAGTTCAATCACTCAACCGTGCTATTTAAATATTAATAAACCTAAAACAAAGGATGTGGACGGTGTAAGGTACGGTTCAACATAAAATCACAGCTCATTATAGGCGCTTTGAAGTTTGCCGAGTTTCCAGACCATATCTCGATTGACTATGTCCAATACTGCAACGTTTCTGGCTTTGCACTAAAAAGCGAAATACCGAACATGTCCAAATCATAATAGCGGCCGCTATTTTGAAATTCTTTTTCGTATGTACTATAATCTGTCTTCTCCGAATGTTTCCTCGAGAAATAAACCACTGTGGAAGCTATCAAATATACTGGAAGAAAGATAATTCATCTGGCTACGACATACTTACAGTTTATCCGACCAAATAGCTTAGTTTTCTTTAAAAAAGCGAAATACCGAACATGTCCAACACGAACTAGAGATGCTTGTTGAACGTCCCGGATTTTCCAGGGTGAAATCGTCCCGGTAGAAACATTCTCATGTACACCCGGGATGAAAAACGTCCCGTCCCGCCTCCAATGTAAACAGCCCCTAAGAAAACTCTACTTGGCCCAGCTGGGATTCGAACCAGCGACCTTTGGTTTACTAGTCCGATGGTCAAGTTGGGAGCTGAAGGTCGAATGATAGTATGAAGACTGTTATCTAGATATTGAAGAAACTAGTCTGTTTCAAAATATCAAATAGCCTAAGTACTATCATTCGACCTTCAGCTCCCAACTTGACCTGTAGCTCAGTTGGTAGATCATCGGACTAGTAAACCGAAGGTCACAGGTTCAAATCCAAGCTGGGCCAAGTAGACTTTTCTCTAAGTATTTTCTCTTTAAGTATTGTTTAATCAAAATCGGTGTTTTATCAAATTTAAAAATCCAAGCACACAGATTCTATACCATTATATAGTATTCTTTCTGATATTGAAAATATATAAAACTATGGACATGCTACTGATTTCCTTTGTGTTTTCCTCGTGAATTATTAGTGAGTTTTTAACACTTGAAACATATGTATATATAGTACAAATTTTATTAAAATTACCTTTTAACTACTCAAATTCTTCACACGCAATAGAAATTTCTGTGGCAGTACATTCAAATTAGAGAAATTCATCATCATCTTATTCTCCAGGGCTGATATTTGTTCCTAGGAAAACAAAAATGTACATGTTTTCGATGATATATATTTTTTAAAAACTTGAAAAATATTCGTTGCATTAACCTTCGATGTGGAGGTGTTGGTGTGATCAGATTGCCTCGTACAGGGGCGGACTGGCCAGTCGGGCTTACCGGGCAAACGCCCGGTGGGCCCCTTGCCTGTTGGGCCCCCTTTGGGCCCTTAAATTTGTTTGACTTTGCAAAAGTAAAAAAAGGCTATGTATCAATCAGGCAATACATGCTTAGGATGAAATAATTATCTAGCGTTTATAGTGGAAGCTGTAGTTTCTTCCGACGTTTCGAGTTACGGAATTATGAAGAAAGCAATTAAACGTGGTGCAGAGAAGGAGTAAGAAAAAGGTGGATGACATGCAAGAAGCAGCTCCTCTGAAAAGAGAACAATGTTTAGGGTCCGTGGAGTTGGAGGGAGGTGCATGGACCAATCTTCGAGTCGTTCTTTGCAATTTGTTGAGATTACTCAAAAAGAAAATGTGGATCTAAAAAGTTTGAAACACTTCAAACATCTAATTTACAATCATATTAAAATATATGTTGTATAGTCCATAAGTGGTTAGCGCATGGGAAAGAATGCGTACGGAAATGAGTCGTCCTTTGTTTTTATTGGTAACCCTCAGGCCTTAACAGGCTTTGTCCTTACAGTCCATGCATATTTTTACATTTAATATACTATTTAAAGCCTAATTTGGACAAAATCTTTGTTAAAAATGACGAAATGTGCCATTACAACTGCTGTCAGAATGCGGGTAATGCCATTTCAGAGACCCAAATTTCAAAAATTTTCCGGGGATAATCCCCCCGGACCCCCCTACACATGCGGACCCACAACAACTTGATTTGGAAACCGGGCCCCTTTTTACAGCAAATCCCCCAGGCCCCTCTGACGTAGCCAGTACGCCCCTGGCCTCGTAGAGAAAAGCTAGATATTCCTGCCTGAGCTGGTTAAAAGTGGCCCCTTTATTGTTTTACTGTGTCTAACACCAGATGATTTAATCATCAAAGAGAGAACCCTCAGACATCCTAGGTAGCAATGAGTTAACAAGTGATTAACCCATTCATGCCTGAGCTGACCAAAAATGGTTCCTTTATTGTTTTACTGTGTCTAACACCAGATGATTTTACTCATCAAAGAGAGAACCCTCAGACATCCTAGGCAGCAATGAGTTAACAAGTGATTAACCCATTCCTGTCTGAGCTGACTAAAAATGGTTCCTTTATTGTTTTACTGTGTCTAACACCAGATGATTTTACTCATCAAAGAGAGAACCCTCAGACATCCTAGGCAGCAATGAGTTAACAAGTGATTAACCCATTCCTGCCTGAGCTGACCAAAAATGGTTCCTTTATTGTTTTACTCTGTCTAACACCAGGTGATTTTACTCATCAAAGGGAGAACCCTCAGCCATCCTAGGCAGCAATGAGTTAACAAGTGATTAACCCATTCCTGCCTGAGCTGACCAAAAATGGTTCCTTTTGTTGTTTTATTCTGTCTAACACCAGGTGATTTTACTCATCAAAGAGAGAACCCTCAGCGATCCTAGGCAGCAATGAGTTAACAAGTGATTAACCCATTCCTGCCTGAGCTGGCCAAAAATGGTTCCTTTATTGTTTTGCTCTGTCTAACACCAGCTGATTTTACTCATCAAAGAGAGAACCCTCAGACATCCTAGGCAACAATGAGTTAACAAGTGATTAACCCATTCCTGCCTGAGCTGGCCAAAAATGGTTCCTTTATTGTTTTACTGTGTCTAACACCAGATGATTTTACTCATCACAGAGAGAACCCTCAGACATCCTAGACAGCAATGAGTTAACAAGTGATTAACCCATTCCTGCCTGAGCTGACCAAAAATTGTTCCTTTTGTTGTTTTACTCTGTCTAACACCAGGTGATTTTACTCATCAAAGAGAGAACCCTCAGCCATCCTAGGCAGCAATGAGTTAACAAGTGATTAACCCATTCCTGCCTGAGCTGGCCAAAAATGGTTCCTTTATTGTTTTACTCTGTCTAACACCAGATGATTTTACTCATCAAAGAGAGAACCCTCAGACATCCTAGGCAACAATGAGTTAACAAGTGATTAACCCATTCCTGCCTGAGCTGGCCAAAAATGGTTCCTTTATTGTTTTAATGTGTCTAACACCAGATGATTTTACTCATCACAGAGAGAACCCTCACACATCCTAGACAGCAATGAGTTAACAAGTGATTAACCCATTCCTGCCTGAGCTGACCAAAAATGGTTCCTTTTGTTGTTTTACTCTGTCTAACACCAGGTGATTTTACTCATCAAAGAGAGAACCCTCAGCCATCCTAGGCAGCAATGAGTTAACAAGTGATTAACCCATTCCTGCCTGAGCTGGCCAAAAATGGTTCCTTTATTGTTTTACTGTGTCTAACACCATATGATTTTACTCATCACAGAGAGAACCCTCAGATATCCTAGACAGCAATGAGTTAACAAGTGATTAACCCATTCCTGCCTGAGCTGGCCAAAAATGGTTCCTTTATTGTTTTACTGGGTCTAACACCAGATGATTTTACTCATCAAAGAGAGAACCCTCAGACATCCTAGGCTGCAATGAGTTAACAAGTGATTAACCCATTCCTGCCTGAGCTGATCAAAAATGGTCCCTTTATTGTTTTACTGTGTCTAACACCAGATGATTTTACTCATCAAAGAGAGAACCCTCAGCCATCCTAGACAGCAATGAGTTAACAAGTGATGAACCCATTCCTGCCTGAGCTGGCCAAAAATGGTTCCTTTATTGTTTTACTGTGTCTAACACCAGATGATTTTTCTCATCAAAGAGAGAACCCTCAGACATCCTAGGCTGCAATGAGTTAACAAGTGATTAACCCATTCCTGCCTGAGCTGGCCAAAAATGATTCCTTTATTGTTTTACTGTGTCTAACACCAGATGATTTTACTCATCAAAGAGAGAACCCTCAGACATCCTAGGCAGCAATGAGTTAACAAGTGATTAACCCATTCCTGTCTGAGCTGACTAAAAATGGTTCCTTTATTGTTTTAATGTGTCTAACACCAGATGATTTTACTCATCAAAGAGAGAACCCTCAGCCATCCTAGACAGCAATGAGTTAACAAGTGATTAACCCATTCCTGCCTGAGCTGGCCAAAAATGGTTCCTTTATTGTTTTACTGTGTCTAACACCAGATGATTTTACTCATCAAAGAGAGAACCCTCAGCCATCCTAGGCAGCAATGAGTTAACAAGTGATTAACCCATTCCTGCCTGAGCTGACCAAAAATGGTTCCTTTTGTTGTTTTATTCTGTCTAACACCAGGTGATTTTACTCATCAAAGAGAGAACCCTCAGCCATCCTAGGCAGCAATGAGTTAACAAGTGATTAACCCATTCCTGCCTGAGCTGGCCAAAAATGGTTCCTTTATTGTTTTGCTCTGTCTAACACCAGCTGATTTTACTCATCAAAGAGAGAACCCTCAGACATCCTAGGCAACAATGAGTTAACAAGTGATTAACCCATTCCTGCCTGAGCTGACCAAAAATGGTTCCTTTTGTTGTTTTACTCTGTCTAACACCAGGTGATTTTACTCATCAAAGAGAGAACCCTCAGCCATCCTAGGCAGCAATGAGTTAACAAGTGATTAACCCATTCCTGCCTGAGCTGGCCAAAAATGGTTCCTTTATTGTTTTACTGTGTCTAACACCATATGATTTTACTCATCACAGAGAGAACCCTCAGACATCCTAGACAGCAATGAGTTAACAAGTGATTAACCCATTCCTGCCTGAGCTGGCCAAAAATGGTTCCTTTATTGTTTTACTGTGTCTAACACCAGATGATTTTACTCATCAAAGAGAGAACCCTCAGACATCCTAGGCTGCAATGAGTTAACAAGTGATTAACCCATTCCTGCCTGAGCTGATCAAAAATGGTCCCTTTATTGTTTTACTGTGTCTAACACCAGATGATTTTACTCATCAAAGAGAGAACCCTCAGCCATCCTAGACAGCAATGAGTTAACAAGTGATTAACCCGTTCCTGTCTGAGCTGACTAAAAATGGTTCCTTTATTGTTTTACTGTGTCTAACACCAGATGATTTTACTCATCAAAGAGAGAACCCTCAGCCATCCTAGACAGCAATGAGTTAACAAGTGATTAACCCATTCCTGCCTGAGCTGGCCAAAAATGGTTCCTTTATTGTTTTACTGTGTCTAACACCAGATGATTTTACTCATCAAAGAGAGAACCCTCAGCCATCCTAGGCAGCAATGAGTTAACAAGTGATTAACCCATTCCTGCCTGAGCTGACCAAAAATGGTTCCTTTTGTTGTTTTACTCTGTCTAAAACCAGGTGATTTTACTCATCAAAGAGAGAACCCTCAGACATCCTAGGCAACAATGAGTTAACAAGTGATTAACCCATTCCTGCCTGAGCTGGCCAAAAATGGTTCCTTTATTGTTTTACTGTGTCTAACACCAGATGATTTTACTCATCACAGAGAGAACCCTCAGACATCCTAGACAGCAATGAGTTAACAAGTGATTAACCCATTCCTGCCTGAGCTGGCCAAAAATGGTTCCTTTATTGTTTTACTGGGTCTAACACCAGATGATTTTACTCATCAAAGAGAGAACCCTCAGCCATCCTAGACAGCAATGAGTTAACAAGTGATTAACCCATACCTGCCTGAGCTGGCCAAAAATGGTTCCTTTATTGTTTTACTGTGTCTAACACCAGATGATTTTACTCAGCAAAGAGAGAACCCTCAGACATCCTAGGCTGCAATGAGTTAACAAGTGATTAACCCATTCCTGCCTGAGCTGGCCAAAAATGGTTCCTTTATTGTTTTACTGTGTCTAACACCAGATGATTTTACTCATCAAAGAGAGAACCCTCAGACATCCTAGGCGGCAATGAGTTAACAAGTGATTAACCCATTCCTGTCTGAGCTGACTAAAAATGGTTCCTTTATTGTTTTACTGTGTCTAACACCAGATGATTTTACTCATCAAAGAGAGAACCCTCAGCCATCCTAGACAGCAATGAGTTAACAAGTGATTAACCCATTCCTGCCTGAGCTGGCCAAAAATGGTTCCTTTATTGTTTTACTGTGTCTAACACCAGATGATTTTACTCATCAAAGAGAGAACCCTCAGCCATCCTAGGCAGCAATGAGTTAACAAGTGATTAACCCATTCCTGCCTGAGCTGACCAAAAATGGTTCCTTTTGTTGTTTTACTCTGTCTAAAACCAGGTGATTTTACTCATCAAAGAGAGAACCCTCAGACATCCTAGGCAACAATGAGTTAACAAGTGATTAACCCATTCCTGCCTGAGCTGGCCAAAAATGGTTCCTTTATTGTTTTACTGTGTCTAACACCAGATGATTTTACTCATCACAGAGAGAACCCTCAGCCATCCTAGGCAGCAATGAGTTAACAAGTGATTAACCCATACCTGCCTGAGCTGGCCAAAAATGGTTCCTTTATTGTTTTACTGTGTCTAACACCAGATGATTTTACTCATCACAGAGAGAACCCTCAGACATCCTAGACAGCAATGAGTTAACAAGTGATTAACCCATTCCTGCCTGAGCTGACCAAAAATGGTTCCTTTTGTTGTTTTACTCTGTCTAACACCAGGTGATTTTACTCATCAAAGAGAGAACCCTCAGCCATCCTAGGCAGCAATGAGTTAACAAGTGATTAACCCATTCCTGCCTGAGCTGGCCAAAAATGGTTCCTTTATTGTTTTACTGTGTCTAACACCATATGATTTTACTCATCACAGAGAGAACCCTCAGACATCCTAGACAGCAATGAGTTAACAAGTGATTAACCCATTCCTGCCTGAGCTGGCCAAAAATGGTTCCTTTATTGTTTTACTGTGTCTAACACCAGATGATTTTACTCATCAAAGAGAGAACCTTCAGACATCCTAGGCTGCAATGAGTTAACAAGTGATTAACCCATTCCTGCCTGTGCTGGCCAAAAATGGTTCCTTTATTGTTTTACTGTGTCTAACACCAGATGATTTTACTCATCAAAGAGAGAACCCTCAGACATCCTAGGCAGCAATGAGTTAACAAGTGATTAACCCATTCCTGTCTGAGCTGACTAAAAATGGTTCCTTTATTGTTTTACTGTGTCTAACACCAGATGATTTTACTCATCAAAGAGAGAACCCTCAGCCATCCCAGACAGCAATGAGTTAACAAGTGATTAACCCATTCCTGCCTGAGCTGGCCAAAAATGGTTCCTTTATTGTTTTACTGTGTCTAACACCAGATGATTTTACTCATCAAAGAGAGAACCCTCAGCCATCCTAGGCAGCAATGAGTTAACAAGTGATTAACCCATTCCTGCCTGAGCTGACCAAAAATGGTTCCTTTTGTTGTTTTACTCTGTCTAAAACCAGGTGATTTTACTCATCAAAGAGAGAACCCTCAGACATCCTAGGCAACAATGAGTTAACAAGTGATTAACCCATTCCTGCCTGAGCTGGCCAAAAATGGTTCCTTTATTGTTTTACTGTGTCTAACACCAGATGATTTTACTCATCACAGAGAGAACCCTCAGACATCCTAGACAGCAATGAGTTAACAAGTGATTAACCCATTCCTGCCTGAGCTGGCCAAAAATGGTTCCTTTATTGTTTTACTGTGTCTAACACCAGATGATTTTACTCATCAAAGAGAGAACCTTCAGACATCCTAGGCTGCAATGAGTTAACAAGTGATTAACCCATTCCTGCCTGAGCTGGCCAAAAATGGTTCCTTTATTGTTTTACTGTGTCTAACACCAGATGATTTTACTCATCAAAGAGAGAACCCTCAGACATCCTAGGCAGCAATGAGTTAACAAGTGATTAACCCATTCCTGTCTGAGCTGACTAAAAATGGTTCCTTTATTGTTTTACTGTGTCTAACACCAGATGATTTTACTCATCAAAGAGAGAACCCTCAGCCATCCTAGACAGCAATGAGTTAACAAGTGATTAACCCATTCCTGCCTGAGCTGACCAAAAATGGTTCCTTTTGTTGTTTTACTCTGTCTAACACCAGGTGATTTTACTCATCAAAGAGAGAACCCTCAGCCATCCTAGGCAGCAATGAGTTAACAAGTGATTAACCCATTCCTGCCTGAGCTGGCCAAAAATGGTTCCTTTATTGTTTTACTGTGTCTAACACCATATGATTTTACTCATCACAGAGAGAACCCTCAGACATCCTAGACAGCAATGAGTTAACAAGTGATTAACCCATTCCTGCCTGAGCTGGCCAAAAATGGTTCCTTTATTGTTTTACTGTGTCTAACACCAGATGATTTTACTCATCAAAGAGAGAACCTTGAGACATCCTAGGCTGCAATGAGTTAACAAGTGATTAACCCATTCCTGCCTGAGCTGGCCAAAAATGGTTCCTTTATTGTTTTACTGTGTCTAACACCAGATGATTTTACTCATCAAAGAGAGAACCCTCAGACATCCTAGGCAGCAATGAGTTAACAAGTGATTAACCCATTCCTGTCTGAGCTGACTAAAAATGGTTCCTTTATTGTTTTACTGTGTCTAACACCAGATGATTTTACTCATCAAAGAGAGAACCCTCAGCCATCCTAGACAGCAATGAGTTAACAAGTGATTAACCCATTCCTGCCTGAGCTGGCCAAAAATGGTTCCTTTATTGTTTTACTGTGTCTAACACCAGATGATTTTACTCATCAAAGAGAGAACCCTCAGCCATCCTAGGCAGCAATGAGTTAACAAGTGATTAACCCATTCCTGCCTGAGCTGACCAAAAATGGTTCCTTTTGTTGTTTTACTCTGTCTAAAACCAGGTGATTTTACTCATCAAAGAGAGAACCCTCAGACATCCTAGGCAACAATGTGTTAACAAGTGATTAACCCATTCCTGCCTGAGCTGGCCAAAAATGGTTCCTTTATTGTTTTACTGTGTCTAACACCAGATGATTTTACTCATCACAGAGAGAACCCTCAGACATCCTAGACAGCAATGAGTTAACAAGTGATTAACCCATTCCTGCCTGAGCTGGCCAAAAATGGTTCCTTTATTGTTTTACTGGGTCTAACACCAGCTGATTTTACTCATCAAAGAGAGAACCCTCAGCCATCCTAGACAGCAATGAGTTAACAAGTGATTAACCCATACCTGCCTGAGCTGGCCAAAAATGGTTGCTTTATTGTTTTACTGTGTCTAACACCAGATGATTTTACTCATCAAAGAGAGAACCCTCAGACATCCTAGGCTGCAATGAGTTAACAAGTGATTAACCCATTCCTGCCTGAGCTGGCCAAAAATGGTTCCTTTATTGTTTTACTGTGTCTAACACCAGATGATTTTACTCATCAAAGAGAGAACCCTCAGACATCCTAGGCAGCAATGAGTTAACAAGTGATTAACCCATTCCTGTCTGAGCTGACTAAAAATGGTTCCTTTATTGTTTTACTGTGTCTAACACCAGATGATTTTACTCATCAAAGAGAGAACCCTCAGCCATCCTAGACAGCAATGAGTTAACAAGTGATTAACCCATTCCTGCCTGAGCTGGCCAAAAATGGTTCCTTTATTGTTTTACTGTGTCTAACACCAGATGATTTTACTCATCAAAGAGAGAACCCTCAGCCATCCTAGGCAGCAATGAGTTAACAAGTGATTAACCCATTCCTGCCTGAGCTGACCAAAAATGGTTCCTTTTGTTGTTTTACTCTGTCTAAAACCAGGTGATTTTACTCATCAAAGAGAGAACCCTCAGACATCCTAGGCAACAATGAGTTAACAAGTGATTAACCCATTCCTGCCTGAGCTGGCCAAAAATGGTTCCTTTATTGTTTTACTGTGTCTAACACCAGATGATTTTACTCATCACAGAGAGAACCCTCAGACATCCTAGACAGCAATGAGTTAACAAGTGATTAACCCATTCCTGCCTGAGCTGGCCAAAAATGGTTCCTTTATTGTTTTACTGTGTCTAACACCAGATGATTTTACTCATCAAAGAGAGAACCCTCAGACATCCTAGGCAGCAATGAGTTAACAAGTGATTAACCCATTCCTGTCTGAGCTGACTAAAAATGGTTCCTTTATTGTTTTACTGTGTCTAACACCAGATGATTTTACTCATCAAAGAGAGAACCCTCAGCCATCCTAGACAGCAATGAGTTAACAAGTGATTAACCCATTCCTGCCTGAGCTGGCCAAAAATGGTTCCTTTTGTTGTTTTACTCTGTCTAAAACCAGGTGATTTTACTCATCAAAGAGAGAACCCTCAGACATCCTAGGCAACAATGAGTTAACAAGTGATTAACCCATTCCTGCCTGAGCTGGCCAAAAATGGTTCCTTTATTGTTTTACTGTGTCTAACACCAGATGATTTTACTCATCACAGAGAGAACCCTCAGCCATCCTAGGCAGCAATAAGTTAACAAGTGATTAACCCATACCTGCCTGAGCTGGCCAAAAATGGTTCCTTTATTGTTTTACTGTGTCTAACACCAGATGATTTTACTCATCACAGAGAGAACCCTCAGACATCCTAGACAGCAATGAGTTAACAAGTGATTAACCCATTCCTGCCTGAGCTGACCAAAAATGGTTCCTTTTGTTGTTTTACTCTGTCTAACACCAGGTGATTTTACTCATCAAAGAGAGAACCCTCAGCCATCCTAGGCAGCAATGAGTTAACAAGTGATTAACCCATTCCTGCCTGAGCTGGCCAAAAATGGTTCCTTTATTGTTTTACTGTGTCTAACACCATATGATTTTACTCATCACAGAGAGAACCCTCAGACATCCTAGACAGCAATGAGTTAACAAGTGATTAACCCACTCCTGCCTGAGCTGGCCAAAAATGGTTCCTTTATTGTTTTACTGGGTCTAACACCAGATGATTTTGCTCATCAAAGAGAGAACCCTCAGACATCCTAGGCTGCAATGAGTTAACAAGTGATTAACCCATTCCTGCCTGAGCTCATCAAAAATGAACCCTTTATTGTTTTACTGTGTCTAACACCAGATGATTTTACTCATCAAAGAGAGAACCCTCAGCCATCCTAGACAGCAATGAGTTAACAAGTGATGAACCCATTCCTGCCTGAGCTGACCAAAAATGGTTCCTTTTGTTGTTTTACTCTGTCTAAAACCAGGTGATTTTACTCATCAAAGAGAGAACCCTCAGACATCCTAGGCTGCAATGAGTTAACAAGTGATTAACCCATTCCTGCCTGAGCTGGCCAAAAATGGTTCCTTTATTGTTTTACTGTGTCTAACACCAGATGATTTTACTCATCAAAGAGAGAACCCTCAGACATCCTAGGCAGCAATGAGTTAACAAGTGATTAACCCATTCCTGTCTGAGCTGACTAAAAATGGTTCCTTTATTGTTTTACTGTGTCTAACACCAGATGATTTTACTCATCAAAGAGAGAACCCTCAGCCATCCTAGACAGCAATGAGTTAACAAGTGATTAACCCATTCCTGCCTGAGCTGGCCAAAAATGGTTCCTTTATTGTTTTACTGTGTCTAACACCAGATGATTTTACTCATCAAAGAGAGAACCCTCAGCCATCCTAGGCAGCAATGAGTTAACAAGTGATTAACCCATTCCTGCCTGAGCTGACCAAAAATGGTTCCTTTTGTTGTTTTACTCTGTCTAAAACCAGGTGATTTTACTCATCAAAGAGAGAACCCTCAGACATCCTAGGCAACAATGAGTTAACAAGTGATTAACCCATTCCTGCCTGAGCTGGCCAAAAATGGTTCCTTTATTGTTTTACTGTGTCTAACACCAGATGATTTTACTCATCAAAGAGAGAACCCTCAGACATCCTAGGCAGCAATGAGTTAACAAGTGATTAACCCATTCCTGTCTGAGCTGACTAAAAATGGTTCCTTTATTGTTTTACTGTGTCTAACACCAGATGATTTTACTCATCAAAGAGAGAACCCTCAGCCATCCTAGACAGCAATGAGTTAACAAGTGATTAACCCATTCCTGCCTGAGCTGGCCAAAAAATGGTTCCTTTATTGTTTTACTGTGTCTAACACCAGATGATTTTACTCATCAAAGAGAGAACCCTCAGCCATCCTAGGCAGCAATGAGTTAACAAGTGATTAACCCATTCCTGCCTGAGCTGACCAAAAATGGTTCCTTTTGTTGTTTTACTCTGTCTAAAACCAGGTGATTTTACTCATCAAAGAGAGAACCCTCAGACATCCTAGGCAACAATGAGTTAACAAGTGATTAACCCATTCCTGCCTGAGCTGGCCAAAAATGGTTCCCTTTTTTGTTTTACTGTGTCTAACACCAGATGATTTTACTCATCACAGAGAGAACCCTCAGCCATCCTAGGCAGCAATGAGTTAACAAGTGATTAACCCATACCTGCCTGAGCTGGCCAAAAATGGTTCCTTTATTGTTTTACTGTGTCTAACACCAGATGATTTTACTCATCAAAGAGAGAACCCTCAGACATCCTAGGCTGCAATGAGTTAACAAGTGATTAACCCATTCCTGCCTGAGCTGGCCAAAAATGGTTCCTTTATTGTTTTACTGTGTCTAACACCAGATGATTTTACTCATCAAAGAGAGAACCCTCAGACATCCTAGGCAGCAATGAGTTAACAAGGGAGCACAGGTGGCGTGTGCTGTTAGCGCGCTGCCTCTCACCAATAGTTAAGCCCGGTCGGACGGGGTTAGTACTTGGATGGGTGACCGTCTGGGAATAACCTAGTTCTCGAGCTTGGACTATGTGAGTAGAGTTTAGTTGATCTCTCCTGTGCTTCGAGGGTTTTTCGCCGGGTTCTCCGGTTTTCCTCCCTCCGTAAAATCAACACCTAGGTCTTAGTTGAGATCCGTGGTCTGAACTGTGTTGTTGGCGGCAGCATAAAGCGCCTTTGATATGCCTCAACACGGCTACGGTGAAAATTTCTAAATTGCCTGATAAGCCACCCATAACATTGTAATGCGCATTTGATCATATCCACATGTTAATTTGCGCAATAGAAATATTAAATCATTATCATTATCATTAACCCATTCCTGTCTGAGCTGACTAAAAATGGTTCCTTTATTGTTTTACTGTGTCTAACACCAGATGATTTTACTCATCAAAGAGAGAACCCTCAGCCATCCTAGACAGCAATGAGTTAACAAGTGATTAACCCATTCCTGCCTGAGCTGGCCAAAAATGGTTCCTTTATTGTTTTACTGTGTCTAACACCAGATGATTTTACTCATCAAAGAGAGAACCCTCAGCCATCCTAGGCAGCAATGAGTTAACAAGTAATTAACCCATTCCTGCCTGAGCTGACCAAAAATGGTTCCTTTTGTTGTTTTACTCTGTCTAAAACCAGGTGATTTTACTCATCAAAGAGAGAACCCTCAGACATCCTAGGCAACAATGAGTTAACAAGTGATTAACCCATTCCTGCCTGAGCTGGCCAAAAATGGTTCCTTTATTGTTTTACTGTGTCTAACACCAGATGATTTTACTCATCACAGAGAGAACCCTCAGCCATCCTAGGCAGCAATGAGTTAACAAGTGATTAACCCATTCCTGCCTGAGCTGAC
This sequence comes from Paragorgia papillata, assembly GCA_035771165.1. Lineage (NCBI taxonomy): Eukaryota > Metazoa > Cnidaria > Anthozoa > Scleralcyonacea > Coralliidae > Paragorgia > Paragorgia papillata. The sequence goes on from JAWNZC010000158.1 coordinate 1,449,723, forward strand.
CAAAAATGGTTCCTTTTGTTGTTTTACTCTGTCTAAAACCAGGTGATTTTACTCATCAAAGAGAGAACCCTCAGACATCCTAGGCAACAATGAGTTAACAAGTGATTAACCCATTCCTGCCTGAGCTGGCCAAAAATGGTTCCTTTATTGTTTTACTGTGTCTAACACCAGATGATTTTACTCATCACAGAGAGAACCCTCAGACATCCTAGACAGCAATGAGTTAACAAGTGATTAACCCATTCCTGCCTGAGCTGGCCAAAAATGGTTCCTTTATTGTTTTACTGTGTCTAACACCAGATGATTTTACTCATCACAGAGAGAACCCTCAGCCATCCTAGACAGCAATGAGTTAACAAGTGATTAACCCATTCCTGCCTGAGCTGGCCAAAAATGGTTCCTTTATTGTTTTACTGGGTCTAACACCAGATGATTTTACTCATCAAAGAGAGAACCCTCAGCCATCCTAGACAGCAATGAGTTAACAAGTGATTAACCCATACCTGCCTGAGCTGGCCAAAAATGGTTCCTTTATTGTTTTACTGTGTCTAACACCAGATGATTTTACTCATCAAAGAGAGAACCCTCAGACATCCTAGGCTGCAATGAGTTAACAAGTGATTAACCCATTCCTGCCTGAGCTGGCCAAAAATGGTTCCTTTATTGTTTTACTGTGTCTAACACCAGATGATTTTACTCATCAAAGAGAGAACCCTCAGACATCCTAGGCAGCAATGAGTTAACAAGTGATTAACACATTCCTGTCTGAGCTGACTAAAAATGGTTCCTTTATTGTTTTACTGTGTCTAACACCAGATGATTTTACTCACTCATCAAAGAGAGAACCCTCAGCCATCCTAGACAGCAATGAGTTAACAAGTGATTAACCCATTCCTGCCTGAGCTGGCCAAAAATGGTTCCTTTATTGTTTTACTGTGTCTAACACCAGATGATTTTACTCATCAAAGAGAGAACCCTCAGCCATCCTAGGCAGCAATGAGTTAACAAGTGATTAACCCATTCCTGCCTGAGCTGACCAAAAATGGTTCCTTTTGTTGTTTTACTCTGTCTAAAACCAGGTGATTTTACTCATCAAAGAGAGAACCCTCAGACATCCTAGGCAACAATGAGTTAACAAGTGATTAACCCATTCCTGCCTGAGCTGGCCAAAAATGGTTCCTTTATTGTTTTACTGTGTCTAACACCAGATGATTTTACTCATCACAGAGAGAACCCTCAGCCATCCTAGGTAGCAATGAGTTAACAAGTGATTAACCCATTCCTGCCTGAGCTGACCAAAAATGGTTCCTTTTGTTGTTTTACTCTGTCTAAAACCAGGTGATTTTACTCATCAAAGAGAGAACCCTCAGACATCCTAGGCAACAATGAGTTAACAAGTGATTAACCCATTCCTGCCTGAGCTGGCCAAAAATGGTTCCTTTATTGTTTTACTGTGTCTAACACCAGATGATTTTACTCATCACAGAGAGAACCCTCAGACATCCTAGACAGCAATGAGTTAACAAGTGATGAACCCATTCCTGCCTGAGCTGGCCAAAAATGGTTCCTTTATTGTTTTACTGTGTCTAACACCAGATGATTTTACTCATCAAAGAGAGAACCCTCAGACATCCTAGGCTGCAATGAGTTAACAAGTGATTAACCCATTCCTGCCTGAGCTGGCCAAAAATGGTTCCTTTATTGTTTTACTGTGTCTAACACCAGATGATTTTACTCATCAAAGAGAGAACCCTCAGACATCCTAGGCAGCAATGAGTTAACAAGTGATTAACCCATTCCTGTCTGAGCTGACTAAAAATGGTTCCTTTATTGTTTTAATGTGTCTAACACCAGATGATTTTACTCATCAAAGAGAGAACCCTCAGCCATCCTAGACAGCAATGAGTTAACAAGTGATTAACCCATTCCTGCCTGAGCTGGCCAAAAATGGTTCCTTTATTGTTTTACTGTGTCTAACACCAGATGATTTTACTCATCAAAGAGAGAACCCTCAGACATCCTAGGCAACAATGAGTTAACAAGTGATTAACCCATTCCTGCCTGAGCTGGCCAAAAATGGTTCCTTTATTGTTTTACTGTGTCTAACACCAGATGATTTTACTCATCACAGAGAGAACCCTTAGACATCCTAGACAGCAATGAGTTAACAAGTGATTAACCCATTCCTGCCTGAGCTGACCAAAAATGGTTCCTTTTGTTGTTTTACTCTGTCTAACACCAGGTGATTTTACTCATCAAAGAGAGAACCCTCAGCCATCCTAGGCAGCAATGAGTTAACAAGTGATTAACCCATTCCTGCCTGAGCTGGCCAAAAATGGTTCCTTTATTGTTTTACTCTGTCTAACACCAGATGATTTTACTCATCAAAGAGAGAACCCTCAGACATCCTAGGCAACAATGAGTTAACAAGTGATTAACCCATTCCTGCCTGAGCTGGCCAAAAATGGTTCCTTTATTGTTTTACTGTGTCTAACACCAGATGATTTTACTCATCACAGAGAGAACCCTCACACATCCTAGACAGCAATGAGTTAACAAGTGATTAACCCATTCCTGCCTGAGCTGACCAAAAATGGTTCCTTTTGTTGTTTTACTCTGTCTAACACCAGGTGATTTTACTCATCAAAGAGAGAACCCTCAGCCATCCTAGGCAGCAATGAGTTAACAAGTGATTAACCCATTCCTGCCTGAGCTGCCCAAAAATGGTTCCTTTATTGTTTTACTGTGTCTAACACCATATGATTTTACTCATCACAGAGAGAACCCTCAGACATCCTAGACAGCAATGAGTTAACAAGTGATTAACCCATTCCTGCCTGAGCTGGCCAAAAATGGTTCCTTTATTGTTTTACTGGGTCTAACACCAGATGATTTTACTCATCAAAGAGAGAACCCTCAGACATCCTAGGCTGCAATGAGTTAACAAGTGATTAACCCATTCCTGCCTGAGCTGATCAAAAATGGTCCCTTTATTGTTTTACTCTGTCTAACACCAGATGATTTTACTCATCAAAGAGAGAACCCTCAGCCATCCTAGACAGCAATGAGTTAACAAGTGATGAACCCATTCCTGCCTGAGCTGGCCAAAAATGGTTCCTTTATTGTTTTACTGTGTCTACTAACACCAGATGATTTTACTCATCAAAGAGAGAACCCTCAGACATCCTAGGCTGCAATGAGTTAACAAGTGATTAACCCATTCCTGCCTGAGCTGGCCAAAAATGGTTCCTTTATTGTTTTACTGTGTCTAACACCAGATGATTTTACTCATCAAAGAGAGAACCCTCAGCCATCCTAGACAGCAATGAGTTAACAAGTGATTAACCCATTCCTGCCTGAGCTGGCCAAAAATGGTTCCTTTATTGTTTTACTGTGTCTAACACCAGATGATTTTACTCATCAAAGAGAGAACCCTCAGCCATCCTAGGCAGCAATGAGTTAACAAGTGATTAACCCATTCCTGCCTGAGCTGACCAAAAATGGTTCCTTTTGTTGTTTTACTCTGTCTAAAACCAGGTGATTTTACTCATCAAAGAGAGAACCCTCAGACATCCTAGGCAACAATGAGTTAACAAGTGATTAACCCATTCCTGCCTGAGCTGGCCAAAAATGGTTTCCTTTATTGTTTTACTGTGTCTAACACCAGATGATTTTACTCATCACAGAGAGAACCCTCAGACATCTTAGACAGCAATGAGTTAACAAGTGATTAACCCATTCCTGCCTGAGCTGGCCAAAAATGGTTCCTTTATTGTTTTACTGGGTCTAACACCAGATGATTTTACTCATCAAAGAGAGAACCCTCAGCCATCCTAGACAGCAATGAGTTAACAAGTGATTAACCCATACCTGCCTGAGCTGGCCAAAAATGGTTCCTTTATTGTTTTACTGTGTCTAACACCAGATGATTTTACTCATCAAAGAGAGAACCCTCAGACATCCTAGGCTGCAATGAGTTAACAAGTGATTAACCCATTCCTGCCTGAGCTGGCCAAAAATGGTTCCTTTATTGTTTTACTGTGTCTAACACCAGATGATTTTACTCATCAAAGAGAGAACCCTCAGACATCCTAGACAGCAATGAGTTAACAAGTGATTAACCCATTCCTGCCTGAGCTGACCAAAAATGGTTCCTTTTGTTGTTTTACTCTGTCTAACACCAGGTGATTTTACTCATCAAAGAGAGAACCCTCAGCCATCCTAGGCAGCAATGAGTTAACAAGTGATTAACCCATTCCTGCCTGAGCTGGCCAAAAATGGTTCCTTTATTGTTTTACTGTGTCTAACACCATATGATTTTACTCATCACAGAGAGAACCCTCAGACATCCTAGACAGCAATGAGTTAACAAGTGATTAACCCATTCCTGCCTGAGCTGGCCAAAAATGGTTCCTTTATTGTTTTACTGGGTCTAACACCAGATGATTTTACTCATCAAAGAGAGAACCCTCAGACATCCTAGGCTGCAATGAGTTAACAAGTGATTAACCCATTCCTGCCTGAGCTGATCAAAAATGGTCCCTTTATTGTTTTACTGTGTCTAACACCAGATGATTTTACTCATCAAAGAGAGAACCCTCAGCCATCCTAGACAGCAATGAGTTAACAAGTGATGAACCCATTCCTGCCTGAGCTGGCCAAAAATGGTTCCTTTATTGTTTTACTGTGTCTAACACGAGATGATTTTACTCATCAAAGAGAGAACCCTCAGACATCCTAGGCTGCAATGAGTTAACAAGTGATTAACCCATTCCTGCCTGAGCTGGCCAAAAATGGTTCCTTTATTGTTTTACTGTGTCTAACACCAGATGATTTTACTCATCAAAGAGAGAACCCTCAGACATCCTAGGCAGCAATGAGTTAACAAGTGATTAACCCATTCCTGTCTGAGCTGACTAAAAATGGTTCCTTAATTGTTTTACTGTGTCTAACACCAGATGATTTTACTCATCAAAGAGAGAACCCTCAGCCATCCTAGACAGCAATGAGTTAACAAGTGATTAACCCATTCCTGCCTGAGCTGGCCAAAAATGGTTCCTTTATTGTTTTACTGTGTCTAACACCAGATGATTTTACTCATCAAAGAGAGAACCCTCAGCCATCCTAGGCAGCAATGAGTTAACAAGTGATTAACCCATTCCTGCCTGAGCTGACCAAAAATGGTTCCTTTTGTTGTTTTACTCTGTCTAAAACCAGGTGATTTTACTCATCAAAGAGAGAACCCTCAGACATCCTAGGCAACAATGAGTTAACAAGTGATTAACCCATTCCTGCCTGAGCTGGCCAAAAATGGTTCCTTTATTGTTTTACTGTGTCTAACACCAGATGATTTTACTCATCACAGAGAGAACCCTCAGACATCCTAGACAGCAATGAGTTAACAAGTGATTAACCCATTCCTGCCTGAGCTGGCCAAAAATGGTTCCTTTATTTTTTACTGGGTCTAACACCAGATGATTTTACTCATCAAAGAGAGAACCCTCAGCCATCCTAGACAGCAATGAGTTAACAAGTGATTAACCCATACCTGCCTGAGCTGGCCAAAAATGGTTCCTTTATTGTTTTACTGTGTCTAACACCAGATGATTTTACTCATCAAAGAGAGAACCCTCAGACATCCTAGGCTGCAATGAGTTAACAAGTGATTAACCCATTCCTGCCTGAGCTGGCCAAAAATGGTTCCTTTATTGTTTTACTGTGTCTAACACCAGATGATTTTACTCATCAAAGAGAGAACCCTCAGACATCCTAGGCAGCAATGAGTTAACAAGTGATTAACCCATTCCTGTCTGAGCTGACTAAAAATGGTTCCTTTATTGTTTTACTGTGTCTAACACCAGATGATTTTACTCATCAAAGAGAGAACCCTCAGCCATACTAGACAGCAATGAGTTAACAAGTGATTAACCCATTCCTGCCTGAGCTGGCCAAAAATGGTTCCTTTATTGTTTTACTGTGTCTAACACCAGATGATTTTACTCATCACAGAGAGAACCCTCAGACATCCTAGACAGCAATGAGTTAACAAGTGATTAACCCATTCCTGCCTGAGCTGGCGAAAAATGGTTCCTTTATTGTTTTACTGGGTCTAACACCAGATGATTTTACTCATCAAAGAGAGAACCCTCAGCCATCCTAGACAGCAATGAGTTAACAAGTGATTAACCCATTCCTGCCTGAGCTGGCCAAAAATGGTTCCTTTATTGTTTTACTGTGTCTAACACCAGATGATTTTTACTCATCAAAGAGAGAACCCTCAGACATCCTAGGCTGCAATGAGTTAACAAGTGATTAACCCATTCCTGCCTGAGCTGGCCAAAAATGGTTCCTTTATTGTTTTACTGTGTCTAACACCAGATGATTTTACTCATCAAAGAGAGAACCCTCAGACATCCTAGGCAGCAATGAGTTAACAAGTGATTAACCCATTCCTGCCTGAGCTGGCCAAAAATGGTTCCTTTATTGTTTTACTGTGTCTAACACCAGATGATTTTACTCATCACAGAGAGAACCCTCAGACATCCTAGACAGCAATGAGTTAACAAGTGATTAACCCATTCCTGCCTGAGCTGGCCAAAAATGGTTCCTTTATTGTTTTACTGTGTCTAACACCAGATGATTTTACTCATCAAAGAGAGAACCCTCAGACATCCTAGGCAACAATGAGTTAACAAGTGATTAACCCATTCCTGCCTGAGCTGGCCAAAAATGGTTCCTTTATTGTTTTACTGGGTCTAACACCAGATGATTTTACTCATCAAAGAGAGAACCCTCAGACATCCTAGGCTGCAATGAGTTAACAAGTGATTAACCCATTCCTGCCTGAGCTGGCCAAAAATGGTTCCTTTATTGTTTTACTGGGTCTAACACCAGATGATTTTACTCATCAAAGAGAGAACCCTCAGACATCCTAGGCTGCAATGAGTTAACAAGTGATTAACCCATTCCTGCCTGAGCTGGTCAAAAATGGTCCCTTTATGTTTTTACTGTATCTAACACCAGATGATTTTACTCATCAAAGAGAGAACCCTCAGCCATCCTAGACAGCAATGAGTTAACAAGTGATTAACCCATTCCTGCCTGAGCTGGCCAAAAATGGTTCCTTTATTGTTTTACTGTGTCTAACACCAGATGATTTTAATCACCACAGAGAGAACCTTCAGACATCCTAGACAGCAATGAGTTAACAAGTGATTAACCCATTCCTGCCTGAGCGGGCCAAAAATGGTTCCTTTATTGTTTTACTGTGTCTAACACCAGATGATTTTACTCATCAAAGAGAGAACCCTCAGACATCCTAGGCCGCAATGAGTTAACAAGTGATTAACCCATTCCTGCCTGAGCTGGCCAAAAATGGTTCCTTTATTGTTTTACTGGGTCTAACACCAGATGATTTTACTCATCAAAGAGAGAACCCTCAGACATCCTAGGCTGCAATGAGTTAACAAGTGATTAACCCATTCCTGCCTGAGCTGGCCAAAAATGGTTCCTTTATTGTTTTACTGGGTCTAACACCAGATGATTTTACTCATCAAAGAGAGAACCCTCAGACATCCTAGGCTGCAATGAGTTAACAAGTGATTAACCCATTCCTGCCTGAGCTGGTCAAAAATGGTCCCTTTATTGTTTTACTGTATCTAACACCAGATGATTTTACTCATCAAAGAGAGAACCCTCAGCCATCCTAGACAGCAATGAGTTAACAAGTGATTAACCCATTCCTGCCTGAGCTGGCCAAAAATGGTTCCTTTATTGTTTTACTGTGTCTAACACCAGATGATTTTAATCACCACAGAGAGAACCTTCAGACAATCCTAGACAGCAATGAGTTAACAAGTGATTAACCCATTCCTGCCTGAGCGGGACAAAAATGGTTCCTTTATTGTTTTACTGTGTCTAACACCAGATGATTTTACTCATCAAAGAGAGAACCCTCAGACATCCTAGGCCGCAATGAGTTAACAAGTGATTAACCCATTCCTGCCTGAGCTGGTCAAAAATGGTTCCTTTATTGTTTTAACTGTGTCTAACACCAGATGATTTTACTCATCAAAGAGAGAACCCTCAGACATCCTAGGCAGCAATGAGTTAACAAGTGATTAACCCATTCCTGTCTGAGCTGACTAAAAATGGTTCCTTTATTGTTTTACTGTGTCTAACGCCAGATGATTTTACTCATCAAAGAGAGAACCCTCAGACATCCTAGGCAGCAATGAGTTAACAAGTGATTAACCCATTCCTGTCTGAGCTTGTCAAAAATGGTCCCTTTATTGTTTTACTGTGTCTAACACCAGATGATTTTACTCATCAAAGAGTGAACCCTCAGACATCCTAGACAGCAATGAGTTAACAAGTGATTAACCCATTCCTGCCTGAGCTGGCCAAAAATGGTTCCTTTATTGTTTTACTGTGTCTAACACCAGATGATTTTACTCATCACAGAGAGAACCCTCAGACATCCTAGACAGCAATGAGTTAACAAGTGATTAACCCATTCCTGCCTGAGCTGGCCAAAAATGGTTCCTTTATTGTTTTACTGGGTCTAACACCAGATGATTTTACTCATCAAAGAGAGAACCCTCAGCCATCCTAGACAGCAATGAGTTAACAAGTGATTAACCCATACCTGCCTGAGCTGGCCAAAAATGGTTCCTTTATTGTTTTACTGTGTCTAACACCAGATGATTTTACTCATCAAAGAGAGAACCCTCAGACATCCTAGGCTGCAATGAGTTAACAAGTGATTAACCCATTCCTGCCTGAGCTGGCCAAAAATGGTTCCTTTATTGTTTTACTGTGTCTAACACCAGATGATTTTACTCATCAAAGAGAGAACCCTCAGACATCCTAGGCAGCAATGAGTTAACAAGTGATTAACCCATTCCTGTCTGAGCTGACTAAAAATGGTTCCTTTATTGTTTTACTGTGTCTAACACCAGATGATTTTACTCATCAAAGAGAGAACCCTCAGCCATACTAGACAGCAATGAGTTAACAAGTGATTAACCCATTCCTGCCTGAGCTGGCCAAAAATGGTTCCTTTATTGTTTTACTGTGTCTAACACCAGATGATTTTACTCATCACAGAGAGAACCCTCAGACATCCTAGACAGCAATGAGTTAACAAGTGATTAACCCATTCCTGCCTGAGCTGGCGAAAAATGGTTCCTTTATTGTTTTACTGGGTCTAACACCAGATGATTTTACTCATCAAAGAGAGAACCCTCAGCCATCCTAGACAGCAATGAGTTAACAAGTGATTAACCCATTCCTGCCTGAGCTGGCCAAAAATGGTTCCTTTATTGTTTTACTGTGTCTAACACCAGATGATTTTACTCATCAAAGAGAGAACCCTCAGACATCCTAGGCTGCAATGAGTTAACAAGTGATTAACCCATTCCTGCCTGAGCTGGCCAAAAATGGTTCCTTTATTGTTTTACTGGGTCTAACACCAGATGATTTTACTCATCAAAGAGAGAACCCTCAGCCATCCTAGACAGCAATGAGTTAACAAGTGATTAACCCATTCCTGCCTGAGCTGGCCAAAAATGGTTCCTTTATTGTTTTTACTGTGTCTAACACCAGATGATTTTACTCATCAAAGAGAGAACCCTCAGACATCCTAGGCTGCAATGAGTTAACAAGTGATTAACCCATTCCTGCCTGAGCTGGCCAAAAATGGTTCCTTTATTGTTTTAACTGTGTCTAACACCAGATGATTTTACTCATCAAAGAGAGAACCCTCAGACATCCTAGGCAGCAATGAGTTAACAAGTGATTAACCCATTCCTGCCTGAGCTGGCCAAAAATGGTTCCTTTATTGTTTTACTGTGTCTAACACCAGATGATTTTACTCATCACAGAGAGAACCCTCAGACATCCTAGACAGCAATGAGTTAACAAGTGATTAACCCATTCCTGCCTGAGCTGGCCAAAAATGGTTCCTTTATTGTTTTACTGTGTCTAACACCAGATGATTTTACTCATCAAAGAGAGAACCCTCAGACATCCTAGGCAACAATGAGTTAACAAGTGATTAACCCATTCCTGCCTGAGCTGGCCAAAAATGGTTCCTTTATTGTTTTACTGGGTCTAACACCAGATGATTTTACTCATCAAAGAGAGAACCCTCAGACATCCTAGGCTGCAATGAGTTAACAAGTGATTAACCCATTCCTGCCTGAGCTGGCCAAAAATGGTTCCTTTATTGTTTTACTGGGTCTAACACCAGATGATTTTACTCATCAAAGAGAGAACCCTCAGACATCCTAGGCTGCAATGAGTTAACAAGTGATTAACCCATTCCTGCCTGAGCTGGTCAAAAATGGTCCCTTTATTGTTTTACTGTATCTAACACCAGATGATTTTACTCATCAAAGAGAGAACCCTCAGCCATCCTAGACAGCAATGAGTTAACAAGTGATTAACCCATTCCTGCCTGAGCTGGCCAAAAATGGTTCCTTTATTGTTTTACTGTGTCTAACACCAGATGATTTTAATCACCACAGAGAGAACCTTCAGACATCCTAGACAGCAATGAGTTAACAAGTGATTAACCCATTCCTGCCTGAGCGGGCCAAAAATGGTTCCTTTATTGTTTTACTGTGTCTAACACCAGATGATTTTACTCATCAAAGAGAGAACCCTCAGACATCCTAGGCCGCAATGAGTTAACAAGTGATTAACCCATTCCTGCCTGAGCTGGCCAAAAATGGTTCCTTTATTGTTTTACTGGGTCTAACACCAGATGATTTTACTCATCAAAGAGAGAACCCTCAGACATCCTAGGCTGCAATGAGTTAACAAGTGATTAACCCATTCCTGCCTGAGCTGGCCAAAAATGGTTCCTTTATTGTTTTACTGGGTCTAAACACCAGATGATTTTACTCATCAAAGAGAGAACCCTCAGACATCCTAGGCTGCAATGAGTTAACAAGTGATTAACCCATTCCTGCCTGAGCAGGTCAAAAATGGTCCCCTTTAATGTTTTACTGTATCTAACACCAGATGATTTTACTCATCAAAGAGAGAACCCTCAGCCATCCTAGACAGCAATGAGTTAACAAGTGATTAACCCATTCCTGCCTGAGCTGGCCAAAAATGGTTCCTTTATTGTTTTACTGTGTCTAACACCAGATGATTTTAATCACCACAGAGAGAACCTTCAGACATCCTAGACAGCAATGAGTTAACAAGTGATTAACCCATTCCTGCCTGAGCGGGCCAAAAATGGTTCCTTTATTGTTTTACTGTGTCTAACACCAGATGATTTTACTCATCAAAGAGAGAACCCTCAGACATCCTAGGCCGCAATGAGTTAACAAGTGATTAACCCATTCCTGCCTGAGCTGGTCAAAAATGGTTCCTTTATTGTTTTACTGTGTCTAACACCAGATGATTTTACTCATCAAAGAGAGAACCCTCAGACATCCTAGGCAGCAATGAGTTAACAAGTGATTAACCCATTCCTGTCTGAGCTGACTAAAAATGGTTCCTTTATTGTTTTACTGTGTCTAACGCCAGATGATTTTACTCATCAAAGAGAGAACCCTCAGACATCCTAGGCAGCAATGAGTTAACAAGTGATTAACCCATTCCTGTCTGAGCTTGTCAAAAATGGTCCCTTTATTGTTTTACTGTGTCTAACACCAGATGATTTTACTCATCAAAGAGTGAACCCTCAGACATCCTAGACAGCAATGAGTTAACAAGTGATTAACCCATTCCTGCCTGAGCTGGCCAAAAATGGTTCCTTTATTGTTTTACTGTGTCTAACACCAGATGATTTTACTCATCAAAGAGAGAACCCTTAGACATCCTAGGCAGCAATGAGTTAACAAGTGATTAACCCATTCATGCGTGAGCTGACCAAAAATGTTTCCTTTATTGTTTTACTGTGTCTAACACCAGATGATTTTACTCATCAAAGAGAGAACCCTCAGACATCCTAGGCAGCAATGAGTTAACAAGTGATTAACCCATTCCTGTCTGAGCTGACTAAAAATGGTTCCTTTATTGTTTTACTGTGTCTAACACCAGATGATTTTACTCATCAAAGAGAGAACCCTCAGACATCCTAGGCAGCAATAAGTTAACAAGTGATTAACCCATTCCTGTCTGAGCTGACCAAAAATGGTTCCTTTATTGTTTTGCTGTGTCTAACACCAGATGATTTTACTCATCAAAGAGAGAACCCTCAGACTTCCTAGGCAGCAATGAGTTAACAAGTGATTAACCCATTCCTGCCTGAACTGACCAAAAATGGTTCCTTTTGTTGTTTTACTCTGTCTAACACCAGGTGATTTTACTCATCAAAGAGAGAACCCTCAGCCATCCTAGGCAGCAATGAGTTAACAAGTGATTAACCCATTCCTGCCTGAGCTGGCCAAAAATGGTTCCTTTATTGTTTTACTCTGTCTAACACCAGATGATTTTACTCATCAAAGAGAGAACCCTCAGCCATCCTAGACAGCAATGAGTTAACAAGTGATTAACCCATTCCTGCCTGAGCTGGCCAAAAATGGTTCCTTTATTGTTTTACTGTGTCTAACAGCAGATGATTTTACTCATCAAAGAGAGAACCCTCAGACATCCTAGGCTGCAATGAGTTAACAAGTGATTAACCCATTCCTGCCTGAGCTGACCAAAAATGGTTCCTTTATTGTTTTACTGTGTCTAACACCAGATGATTTTACTCATCAAGGAGAGAACCCTCAGACATCCTAGGCAACAATGAGTTAACGAGTGATTAATCCATTCCTGCCTGAGTTGGCCAAAAATGGTTCCTTTATTGTTTTACTGTGTCTAACACCAGATGATTTTACTCATCAAAGAGAGAACCCTCAGACATCCTAGGCTGCAATGAGTTAACAAGTGATTAACCCATTCCTGCCTGAGCTGGCCAAAAATGGTTCCTTTATTGTTTTACTGTGTCTAACACCAGATGATTTTACTCATCAAAGAGAGAACCTCAGACATCCTAGACAAAAAATCCCCTTCATTGATTGTTTATTAATTACCAGTCAATTAATTAATGACTTTTGATTACCAATATTATTGATTGTGTAGCCCATTTTTAAAAATAAATTATTACTAAATAATAATTCTAACACTCACTCAATCTTTCTTACTTACTTAAATACTAAAATTTTCCCAAGAGAAGAAGAGAAAAATTATTTAAAATGAATTTACTAAAAATACATTAATACAGTATTAGATTTTGACGGTTCAGCGACTTATTATAGAAAAAAAAAATTCTTATATTTTTGATTAGCAAATTCTATTTGATCTCCGAACCGTTCGATCTATTAAGAAAAGTTCTGATCTGAACTAAGAAAAATTGAAATCGGACACTTAGGGAAAAGTTATCAAAAGATCAACATCGTTATGCACATTCAATCCCAGCATTGCCCATCCCCCTCCCCCTCCCCCCAGACAATGCCGGGCATTTGCAGAGGTTTTTTGTGCGGGGGTGGGGCATTTGTTCTCTCAGTATTTCCCCGGGGCTGGGCATTAGTCTTCCCCTGGGCATTGGGCCGGGCATTTGTCAGGACCAAAGAGGATATAAATGAAGTAAATTACCATAAGTTATGTTAATGTATAATCTGTTAATTTATGAAATGAGTTTTATCCTGACTCAGTATGTTTATTATTTTAGTTTTTTTCACACTTTACGAGCAGTTTAGGAGTTTCTAAAAGTAGTGCAAACACGCCTCTAATACGTTTCATATTGAACACTTCTTGTTCTGTTTACTTTTATTGTCAACAATATATCCTAAAAAAAACCGGCAATAAATTGGAGTTGTGAAGAGTTGCATTTTGTGCATACTGTAACAATACTGTAATTATATTAATAGTCGTGCTACAATAGAGAAAATTGAACACAAGACAGAAGTTCAAAACATGCACCTTGCGTCTGAATCATAGATGGTCTGAATCTATTAAAGACCATCAACATGCTAGGATTTTCCTTATATTTAATTTCCTGACGACTTCACAAGTCAAACTCACCCTGGGGCAGAGCATTTGTTATCAATTTTTTTCCCCGGTTGGGGCATTGTAGCGTCTTTTTATCCCAACCCCACGGCATTTGCGTTTAAAAAATTTTAAAAATGCAAATGCCCGGGGGTTGGCCTGGGGGGGGGGGGGGGGGGGGGGAGCTTGTGGATGGGCAACGCTGGAATTGACTGATGATTACACATGTTGAAATTTACATACAAAACCCTACACATGACAATATAGTACAATAAATTCTACACGATTTTCGCGTAAAGTTCGGTCGGAACCCCATATTAAATGCCGCTATTTTATAGTTAAGATATACAGGTATATCCTAGAAGAATATTATAGAAATCGCTGCCTTTGGAAAGGACATTCTTGGCCTAAATTCACAGCACACTGGAGTCTTCGCAGTCCGCCATCTTCGCCCAACCAAACTGTATTTAATACTAGTGCTCTCACAAGCAAATTTTAGAATTCCTTAGCGTGTCCATCAAATTTTCTTATTTTCAGGAAAATTCCCTTTAAATCAATATACGGACCTAACATGAAGTATTTACCGTCATTAGTTCGTGTACCGCTGAAATAGTAACAGCGGGCAATTGGCGGTAAAACAAAGATGGAATAAAATGAGCGAAATTAATCCCTCGTTTTCAGACTCAAACCGAGACTCAAACACTTCCGAAGAGTCCGATTCGGAGACATTGCGAACAAATGGCGAAGAAATATCTGGAGAACCATCAGAAAAGATGGTTAAAAAGGTATATTCCCAGCAATTCAGGCACCAGTGGTTAGAAGACCCAGCTTTCAAAGATTAGTTAGTACGTCCAGCCCCCGGAGAGAAAGATGTCACTTGCAAGGTATGCAGCAAGTCAGTATCATGCAGCAAGACCTCTCTTCAAAGGCACAGTGAATCCGCATACCACAAAATGACAATTACACCGGGGGGAAATAAAAGACAAAGACAAGGAGGCCTTGTCACAAGGAGGCCTTGTCGAATGCCTGCGACGATATATTCCTTTATGAGTTTGCTGAACTCAGTTGCACCTAAAAATGGTGGGGAAATCGAAGTACTGAAAAGTATCCAGTTGACAGCAACCCGGTTACTAACATTGAAAGACAGGGTGTTCGGTTGTATTTTACAAAGGATCGAACTTGTGAAAATCTTACGCGAATCGTACTTCAGCATAATTCCAGATGAAACCACAGATTTTCCACTGAAAAGCAGTTAGGAATATGCGTGGTCTACTTCGATGAAAAAACTGTGGAATCGGTTACCAGATTTTTCGACATGGTGTCTGTCGTATAGACTCGACTGCAAATGGCCTTTATGGAGCAATCAAAAATGCTTTTAACGAAAAAGCCATTCCTGTCAAGAATATTATTGGATATTCTTCGGACACAACAAATGTGATGTTTGGTGAACAACAACATAGCGTTGTAGCCCTCTTGAAGCAAGATGCCCCGCATGTTCTTGCCGTCAAATTTATGTGCATCATATGCATGTCTAAAGATGTCCACCACACTCGAAGATCTGTGTAGAAATGTTTATTCTCACTTCAGTAGGTCAAGTTTGAGACAGAAAGAGTACCAGTAGTTTCAGGAATTTGAACCACACAAGTTGTTGGGTATTGCTCAAACCAGATGGTTTTCCTAGGAATCATGCGTCAGAAGGATTCTAGAGCAATGGGACGCGCTCCGACTCTACTTCACTTCCCTTGTCGCAGAGAAGAGAGATCCTTCGTATACAACGGAAAGTATTCTTCATAGTCTAAACAACAAGTACCTCCAAGGCCAATTAGAGTTTTTAAGCTTCCAACTGAATCGACTAAACGACTTTAACACGATGTCGTTTCAAACATCAGATCCCGTCCTGCACCATCTCCACAGCGAAGTGCATAAGCTGCTCAAGTCTATTCTATATGATTTTCTGAAGATAAATATTGTCAAAAGTTGTGATCCGTTCACTGTACCTCTTGACGATCCAAACCTAATGGTGGCTATTGATCAAGTCTACATATGCATCCTAGCAACGGCAACATTACAAGAATGCCATGACCATGATCATCAAGCCGTACAAAGTTGTCAAAGCGTAAAGAAGACCTGTCTGGAATTCATGCAGGAGTTAGCACAACCTCGTACCCAGGGTCTTATCTCCGAAAAGACCCTGGTTGCGGCTGGTCACGTGCCGCCTA
Organism: Paragorgia papillata; assembly: GCA_035771165.1. Lineage (NCBI taxonomy): Eukaryota > Metazoa > Cnidaria > Anthozoa > Scleralcyonacea > Coralliidae > Paragorgia > Paragorgia papillata. The sequence goes on from JAWNZC010000158.1 coordinate 1,465,937, forward strand.
AACAAATTTTAAATCATGGGAGGGGTGGTTAGCTTTAGTAAGCTGCACACATCAATGGACAATGCTACAACAAGTCCAGTTTTAAATACTCATATTCTTAAATCTGATATTAGATTTAGGCGAACTATAAAGTTTACTGAAAGAATGAAAAACGCGATTCAACAACTGCATTTACCTGACTTTCTGTTGATGACAAATGCGCGTGAAAGGACAGTACTAGTCGGCTTGATATTGTATAGTTGCAATCTTTCCTGAATCGCTTCTTTCGGCACTTTTCGCCGCGGTTATCGGGGCATTGGCTGAAATGTCAATGCATTTTTTGATGCGAGAGAAAGGCGGTTTGGCTCTCGCAAACCAACGTCTTGAACTTTGTGAAATTTTTTTAATCTTCTTTCACATGGCCTTTAGATTAAACGAGGAAGAGCACTCGTCGCAAGGAAGTCTTTTACCGTAAGGCATTTCGGCCAAATAATGCAGTTCAAAATTTGCCTTGTTGTACAAATGCTTAAGGTACTTCACAGTTCACATCACCAACACTGCGATGAAGTCGACACGCATTCGACGGTGCATTTAATAGTCGATTCGAGTCGATTGGTATATCTTCTTCGGGATTTCTTTGGATTCGACATGATCTTTTGTTCTTCGACGACGTACACCAAAGAAGAAAGCGAGATATGTTTTGTCAACACCAAGTACGTTTGTTTTTTGTTGTTTTCATTTCAACAGATATTTTGCGATCAACAGCCTGGCGCCAGACAACGACGCCAGACGTAATATATTATTTGTATAAACAAAACGGTGAAGCGGTTGTAATTGTGCCTTTGTCACTCCTCCCTGAGTATTTTTTAAATCGTTAATTGAAAACCCCCCAATTTTTAGGGGGCACGTGACCAGCCGCAACCAGGGTCTTTTCGCAGCGGTGGGCGGAGCAGCGGAGATAAGACCCTGGGTACGAGGTTGGAGTTAGCAAGACAAATCAGACGGCGATTCGACCTTCGTGATTCAGCATACAAAGTTGTCGAGTTCATGATACCACAGAACGCTGTTAAATGCCACCAGCCTTCACTAAGTCAGCTGTTCAATAATTTCCCTTACTTAACCAATGTTGCGAACAAAGCAGTGGCTGACGTCGAATGGAGAAAGCAGGCCTTGGAAGAGTCGGGTGTGATTATTCCAGACGAATCTTCATTAAAATTCTGGAGGCGAAGGCTAGACGCACGGACATTCGACGGAAAAATGAAATATCCCAATCTAAAGAAAGTGATTGGTTGTATGATGTCTCTTCCATCTTCAAATGCAGCAGTTGAAAGATTATTCAGTCTGTTAAAGCTTGTAAAAACCGATACAAGGAACTCTTTAAAAAGAGTAAGTCTGGTGGGTCTCATCCACACCAAAGAAGGCATAAATGCGCAGTCTCTCCATGCATGCTCACGAGTTGAATATGAACAAGGAACTTTTAACTTACCTCAAAAACGTCAAAAGCAACGCCACAGATGCTGATGCCGAAGATCTTATCATGCAACAACTGTTAAAGCCATGACTGCTGATTGCTGAAGTGCACTGCTTGGGAACCACTAGCAAGTCAACGACTCAAGTCACTCAACGAAATTAACTGGTGTGATATATAGATCATAGAAACAAAAGAGACAACTTGTATTACGGTGATTTCGTATATTATTACTGACACTTCAGTTCAGTTCACCGCATTTAATTTTTTGGAACGTTTATCAATGAGAAGTCGAAAATTTCGTCCGGACCTCAGCAATTACGGAATTACGTTCGGGTTTACGTAATTACGTTGTCATTATATTTATTATTGTAAAAATTATGAGAGGAATTAATCCCTCATTTTTTTACTTACACTCTAAGTCTGCTACTGTTAATAATTGTCCATTTTCATTCTTCACTTAACTGCATGTGACATGTGATTATTAAAATTTGAAGCTATATTCCCTGGTCAACAAAACGTGTACCGGTGTACGTACGATACTTAAAACTAATATTTCGAATCAAAATATTGGTTTATTAATTTTCGACTGAAATTGTAAATTCCTTAAAAAATTCCTCAAAACATGGAATTCCTTAGATTGTTCCTTAAAATAATGCAGAATTCCTTGTTTTAAGGAAATTTCCTTAAACGTGAGAGCACTAATAGTTCATGAGGTTTTCACGACTGATGACGGAGGTTTTCGGGAAATACTCGTAAACCACTCGGAAATTTAGTTAGCTTTCAAAATTAATAAAAAATATTATTAAAACTAGATAAAAGATTCTAAACCATACTATTAGTATTAAAATAGTTTCTTTAGACTCCATTAAAGAAATTATATTACAGAATTTTAAAGAAAATAAGGTTAATAAAGTTTAAAGTCCAACGTCGGGTTATCTTCGGGAAAAGCCGAGTATATGTAATGATGTCATCATTACCGATGTCTGTCCGATCCCGTGTTTCTGGTATGAGGTGCCGTGTGTTGCAAAATTCATACTTTTGGTGTAAGTGCTACTGAGATGCTCACAACATGTGTTGAAATAAACAAAGTAGCCATCGCACATCACATCATGAAATGCACACATCATACATTGAATCTTGAAAAATTGTATTGAAATGCGCAATGTTACCACTGAGAATCCATTCTCAGTATACTTAGCGTGCAAAATCTCGGTATACTTAGCGTGCAAAATCTCAGTATACTTCGCGTGGAAAATCTCAGTATACTTCGCGTGCAAAATCTCAGTATACTTAGCGTGCAAAATCTCAGTATACTTAGCGTGCGAAATCTCAGTATACTTTGCAAATATTTGAGGTATACTTCATGTAAACCAAAACAAATAAACACAAGAGTCAAAGACAACATGGCGGTATAAATCTCAGTATACTTCGCATGCAAAATCTCAGTATACTTAGCGTGGGAAATCTCAGTATACTTCGCGTGCAAAATCGCAGTATACTTCGCGTGCAAAATCTCAGTATACTTACGGTGTAAAATCTCAGTATACTTCGCGTGCAAAATCTCAGTATACTTCGCATGCAAAATCTCAATATACTTCGCGTGCAAAATCTCAGTATACTTAGCGTGCGAAATCTCAGTATACTTAGCGTGCAAAATCTCAGTATACTTCGCGTGCAAAATCTCAGTATACTTCGGTGCAAAATCTCAGTATACTTCGCGTGCAAAATCTCAGTATACTTAGCGTCCAAAATCTCAGTATACTTAGCGTGCAAAATCTCAGTATACTTCGCGTGCAAAATCTCAGTATACTTCGCGTGCAAAATCTCAGTATACTTAGCGTGCAAAATCTCAGTATACTTAGCGTTGCAAAATCTCAGTATACTTCGCGTGCAAAATCACAGTATACTTCGCGTGCAAAATCTCAGTATACTTAGCGTGCGAAATCTCAGTATACTTTGCAAGTATTTGAGGTATACTTCATGTAAACCAAAACAAATAAACACAAGAGTCAAAGACAACATGGCGGTATAAATCTCAGTATACTTCGCATGCAAAATCTCAGTATACTTAGCGTGGGAAATCTCAGTATACTTAGCGTGCAAAATCTCAGTATACTTCGCGTGCAAAATCTCAGTATACTTAGCGTGCGAAATCTCAGTATACTTTGCAAATATTTGAGGTATACTTCATGTAAACCAAAACAAATAAACACAAGAGTCAAAGACAACATGGCGGTATAAATCTCAGTATACTTCGCATGCAAAATCTCAGTATACTTAGCGTGGGAAATCTCAGTATACTTCGCGTGCAAAATCGCAGTATACTTCGCGTGCAAAATCTCAGTATACTTACGGTGTAAAATCTCAGTATACTTCGCGTGCAAAATCTCAGTATACTTCGCATGCAAAATCTCAATATACTTCGCGTGCAAAATCTCAGTATACTTAGCGTACGAAATCTCAGTATACTTAGCGTGCAAAATCTCAGTATACTTAGCGTCCAAAATCTCAGTATACTTAGCGTGCAAAATCTCAGTATACTTCGCGTGCAAAATCTCAGTATACTTCGCGTGCAAAATCTCAGTATACTTAGCGTGCAAAATCTCAGTATACTTAGCGTGCAAAATCTCAGTATACTTCGCGTGCAAAATCACAGTATACTTCGCGTGCAAAATCTCAGTATACTTAGCGTGCGAAATCTCAGTATACTTTGCAAGTATTTGAGGTATACTTCATGTAAACCAAAACAAATAAACACAAGAGTCAAAGACAACATGGCGGTATAAATCTCAGTATACTTCGCATGCAAAATCTCAGTATACTTAGCGTGGGAAATCTCAGTATACTTAGCGTGCAAAATCTCAGTATACTTCGCGTGCAAAATCTCAGTATACTTAGCGTGCGAAATCTCAGTATACTTTGCAAATATTTGAGGTATACTTCATGTAAACCAAAACAAATAAACACAAGAGTCAAAGACAACATGGCGGTATAAATCTCAGTATACTTCGCATGCAAAATCTCAGTATACTTAGCGTGGGAAATCTCAGTATACTTCGCGGTGCAAAATCGCAGTATACTTCGCGTGCAAAATCTCAGTATACTTACGGTGTAAAATCTCAGTATACTTCGCGTGCAAAATCTCAGTATACTTCGCATGCAAAATCTCAATATACTTCGCGTGCAAAATCTCAGTATACTTAGCGTAACGAAATCTCAGTATACTTAGCGTGCAAAATCTCAGTATACTTCGCGTGCAAAATCTCAGTATACTTCGGTGCAAAATCTCAGTATACTTCGCGTGCAAAATCTCAGTATACTTAGCGTCCAAAATCTCAGTATACTTAGCGTGCAAAATCTCAGTATACTATCGCGTGCAAAATCTCAGTATACTTCGCGTGCAAAATCTCAGTATACTTAGCGTGCAAAATCTCAGTATACTTAGCGTGCAAAATCTCAGTATACTTCGCGTGCAAAATCACAGTATACTTCGCGTGCAAAATCTCAGTATACTTAGCGTGCGAAATCTCAGTATACTTTGCAAGTATTTGAGGTATACTTCATGTAAACCAAAACAAATAAACACAAGAGTCAAAGACAACATGGCGGTATAAATCTCAGTATACTTCGCATGCAAAATCTCAGTATACTTAGCGTGGGAAATCTCAGTATACTTCGCGTGCAAAATCGCGGTATACTTCGCGTGCAAAATCTCAGTATACTTACCGTGTAAAATCTCAGTATACTTCGCGTGCAAAATCTCAGTATAACTTCGCGTGCAAAAATCGCAGTATACTTCGCGTGCAAAATCTCAGTATACTTACCGTGTAAAATCTCAGTATACTTCGCGTGCAAAATCTCAGTATACTTAGCGTGCAAAATCTCAATATACTTCGCGTGCAAAATCTCAGTATACTTAGCGTGCGAAATCTCAGTATACTTAGCGTGCAAAATCTCAGTATACTTCGCGTGCAAAATCTCAGTATACTTCGGTGCAAAATCTCAGTATACTACGCGTGCAAAATCTCAGTATACTTCGCGTGCAAAATCTCAGTATACTTCGCGTGCAAAATCTCAGTATACTTAGCGTGCAAAATCTCAGTATACTTAGCGTGCAAAATCTCAGTATACTTTCGCGTGCAAAATCTCAGTATACTTCGCGTGCAAAATCTCAGTATACTTAGCGTGCAAAATCTCAGTATACTTAGCGTGCAAAATCTCAGTATACTTCGCGTGCAAAATCTCTGTATACTTAGCGTGCAAAATCTCAGTATACTTAGCGTGCAAAATCTCAGTATACTTCGCGTGCAAAATAACAGTATACTTCGAGTGCAAAATCTCAGTATACTTAGCGTGCGAAATCTCAGTTATACTTACCGTGTAAAAATCTCAGTATACTTCGCGTGCAAAATCTCAGTATACTTCGCGTGCAAAATCGCGGTATACTTCGCGTGCAAAATCTCAGTATACTTACCGTGTTAAAATCTCAGTATACTTCGCGTGCAAAATCTCAGTATACTTAGCGTGCAAAATCTCAATATACTTCGCGTGCAAAATCTCAGTAATACTTAGCGTGCGAAATCTCAGTATACTTAGCGTGCAAAATCTCAGTATACTTCGCGTGCAAAATCTCAGTATACTTCGGTGCAAAATCTCAGTATACTTCGCGTGCAAAATCTCAGTATACTTCGCGTGCAAAATCTCAGTATACTTCGCGTGCAAAAATCTCAGTATACTTAGCGTGCAAAATCTCAGTATACTTCGCGTGCAAAATCTCTGTATACTTAGCGTGCAAAATCTCAGTATACTTAGCGTGCAAAATCTCAGTATACTTCGCGTGCAAAATAACAGTATACTTCGAGTGCAAAATCTCAGTATACTTAGCGTGCGAAATCTCAGTATACTTACCGTGTAAAATCTCAGTATACTTCGCGTGCAAAATCTCAGTATACTTCGCGTGCAAAATCGCGGTATACTTCGCGTGCAAAATCTCAGTATACTTACCGTGTATAATCTCAGTATACTTCGCGTGCAAAATCTCAGTATACTTCGCGTGCAAAATCGCAGTATACTTCGCGTGCAAAATCTCAGTATACTTACCGTGTAAAATCTCAGTATACTTCGCGGGCAAAATCTCAGTATACTTCGCGTGCAAAATCTCAGTATACTTAGCGTGCAAAATCTCAGTATACTTAGCGTGCAAAATCTCAGTATACTTCGCGTGCAAAATCTCTGTATACTTAGCGTGCAAAACCTCAGTATACTTAGCGTGCAAAATCTCAGTATACTTCGCGTGCAAAATCACAGTATACTTCGCGTGCAAAATCTCAGTATACTTAGCGCGCGAAATCTCAGTATACTTTGCAAGTATTTGAGGTATACTAAATGTAAACCAAAACAAATAAACACAAGAGTCAAAGACAACATGGCGGTATAAATCTCAGTATACTTCGCATGCAAAATCTCAGTATACTTAGCGTGGGAAATCTCAGTATACTTCGCGTGCAAAATCGCGGTATACTTCGCGTGCAAAATCTCAGTATACTTACCGTGTAAAATCTCAGTATACTTCGCGTGCAAAATCTCAGTATACTTCGCGTGCAAAATCGCAGTATACTTCGCGTGCAAAATCTCAGTATACTTACCGTGTAAAATCTCAGTATACTTAGCGTGCAAAATCTCAGTATACTTAGCGTGCAAAATCTCAGTATACTTCGCGTGCAAAATCTCAGTATACTTCGGTGCAAAATCTCAGTATCCTTCGCGTGCAAAATCTCAGTATACTTCGCGTGCAAAATCTCAGTATACTTAGCGTGCAAAATCTCAGAATACTTAGCGTGCAAAATCTCAATATACTTCGCGTGCAAAATCTCAGTAAACTTAGCGTGCAAAATCTCAGTGTACTTAGCGTGGGCAATCTCAGCAAACTTAGCGTGCAAAATCTCAAGATACTTCGCGTGCAAAATCTCAGTATACTTAGCGTGCAAAATCTCAGTATACTTCGCGTGCAAAATCTCAGAATACTTAGCGTGCAAAATCACAGTATAATTAGCGTGCAAAATCTCAGTATACTTCGCGTGCAAAATCTCAGTATACTTAGCGTGCAAAATCTCAGTATACTTAGCGTGCGAAATCTCAGTATACTTAGCGTGGGCAATCTCAGTATACTTAGCGTGCAAAATCTCAGTATACTTCGCGTGCAAAATATCAGTGTACTTAGCGTGCAAAATGTCAGTATACTTAGCGTGAAAAATCTCAGTATACTTAGCGTAGCAAATCTCAGTATAATTCGCGTGCAAAATCGCGGTATACTTCGCGTGCAAAATCTCAGTATACTTACCGTGTAAAATCTCAGTATACTTCGCGTGCAAAATCTCAGTATACTTCGCGTGCAAAATCGCAGTATACTTCGCGTGCAAAATCTCAGTATACTTCCCGTGTAAAATCTCAGTATACTTAGCGTGCAAAATCTCAGTATACTTAGCGTGCAAAATCTCAGTATACTTCGCGTGCAAAATCTCAGTATACTTCGGTGCAAAATCTCAGTATACTTCGCGTGCAAAATCTCAGTATACTTCGGTGCAAAATCTCAGTATCCTTCGCGTGCAAAATCTCAGTATACTTCGCGTGCAAAATCTCAGTATACTTAGCGTGCAAAATCTCAGAATACTTCGCGTGCAAAATCTCAGTATACTTAGCGTGCAAAATCTCAGTGTACTTAGCGTGGGCAATCTCAGCAAACTTAGCGTGCAAAATCTCAATATACTTCGCGTGCAAAATCTCAGTATACTTAGCGTGCAAAATCTCATTATACTTAGCATGGGAAATCTCAGTATACTTAGCGTGCAAAATCTCAGTATACTTCGCGTGCAAAATCTCAGAATACTTAGCGTGCAAAATCACAGTATAATTAGCGTGCAAAATCTCAGTATACTTCGCGTGCAAAATCTCAGTATACTTAGCGTGCAAAATCTCAGTATACTTAGCGTGCGAAATCTCAGTATACTTAGCGTGGGCAATCTCAGTATACTTAGCGTGCAAAATCTCAGTATACTTCGCGTGCAAAATATCAGTATACTTAGCGTGCAAAATGTCAGTATACTTAGCGTGAAAAATCTCAGTATACTTCGCGTGCAAAATCGCAGTATACTTCGCGTGCAAAATCTCAGTATACTTACCGTGTAAAATCTCAGTATACTTCGCGTGCAAAATCTCAGTATACTTAGCGTGCAAAATCTCAGAATACTTAGCTTGCAAAATCTCAATATACTTCGCGTGCAAAATCTCAGTATACTTAGCGTGAAAAATCTCAGTATACTTAGCATGAGAAATCTCAGTATACTTAGCGTGCAAAATCTCAGTATACTTCGCGTGCAAAATCTCAGAATACTTAGCGTGCAAAATCTCAGTATACTTAGCGTGCAAAATCTCAGTATACTTAGCGTGCAAAATCTCAGTATACTTAGCGTGAAAAATCTCAGTATACTTAGCGTGCAAAATCTCAGTATACTTAGCGTGCGAAATCTCAGTATACTTCGCGTGCAAAATCTCAGTATACTTATCGTGCGAAATCTCAGTATACTTAGCATGGGAAATCTCAGTATACTTAGCGTGCAAAATCTCAGTATACTACGCGTGCAAAATCTCAGAATACTTAGCGTGCAAAATCTCAGTATACTTAGCGTGCAAAATCTCAGTATACTTAGCGTGCGAAATCTCAGTATACTTAGCGTGGGCAATCTCAGTATACTTAGCGTGCAAAATCTCAGTATACTTCGCGTGCAAAATCTCAGTATACTTAGCGTGCAAAATCTCAGTATACTTAGCGTGAAAAATCTCAGTATACTTAGCGTAGGAAATCTCAGTATACTTCGCGTGCAAAATCTCAGTATACTTAGCGTGCAAAATCTCAATATACTTCGCGTGCAAAATCTCAGTATACTTAGCGTGCAAAATCTCAGTATACTTAGCGTGAAAAATCTCAGTATACTTAGCGTGGGAAATCTCAGTATACTTCGCGTGCAAAAACTCAGAATACTTAGCGTGCAAAATATCAGTATACTTAGCGTGCGAAATCTCAGTATACTTCGCGTGCAAAATCTCAGTATACTTATCGTGCGAAATCTCAGTATCCTTAGCGTGCAAAATCTCAGTATACTTAGCGTGCAAGATCTCAGTATATTTCGCGTGCGAAATCTCAGTATACTTCGCGTGCAAAATCTCAGTATACTTATCGTGCGAAATCTCAGTATACTTAGCGTGCAAAATCTCAGTATACTTAGCGTGCAAGATCTCAGTATACTTCGCGTGCAAAATCTCAGTATACTTAGCGTGCAAAATCTCAGAATACTTAGCGTGCAAAATCTCAATATACTTCGGGTGCAAAATCTCAGTATACTTCGCGTGCAAAATCTCAGTATACTTAGCGTGCGAAATCTCAGTATACTTAACGTGGGCAATCTCAGTATACTTAGCGTGCAAAATCTCAGCATACTTCGCGTGCAAAATCTCAATATACTTCGCGTGCAAAATCTCAGTATACTTAGCGTGCAAAATCTCAGAATACTTAGCGTGCAAAATCTCAATATACTTCGCGTGCAAAATCTCAGTATACTTCGCGTGCAAAATCTCCGTATACTTAGCGTGCGAAATCTCATTATACTTAGCGTGGGCAATCTCAGCATACTTCGCGTGCAAAATCTCAATATACTTCGCGTGCAAAATTTCAGTATACTTAGTGTGCAAAATCTCAGTATACTTAGCGTGCAAAATCTCAGAATACTTAGCGTGCAAAATCTCAATATACTTCGCGTGCAAAATCTCAGTATACTTAGCGTGCAAAATCTCAGTATACTTAGCCTGGGCAATATCAGCATACTTAGCGTGCAAAATCTCAATATACTTCGCGTGCAAAATCTCAGTATACTTAGCGTGCAAAATCTCAGTATACTTAGCATGGGAAATCTCAGTATAATTAGCGTGCAAAATCTCAGTATACTTCGCCTGCAAAATCTCAGAATACTTAGCGTGCAAAATCTCAGTATACTTAGCGTGCAAAATCTCAGTATACTTCGCGTGCAAAATCTCAGTATACTTAGCGTGCAAAATCTCAGTATACTTATATAGCGTGCGAAATCTCAGTATACTTAGCGTGGGCAATCTCAGTATACTTAGCGTGCAAAATCTCAGCATACTTCGCGTGCAAAATCTCAATATACTTCGCGTGCAAAATCTCAGTATACTTAGCGTGCAAAATCTCAGTATACTTAGCGTGCAAAATCTCAGAATACTTAGCGTGCAAAATCTCAATATACTTCGCGTGCAAAATCTCAATATACTTCGCGTGCAAAATCTCAGTATACTTAGCGTGCAAAATCTCAGTGTACTTAGCGTGGGCAATCTCAGCATACTTAGCGTGCAAAATCTCAATATACTTCGCGTGCAAAATCTCAGTATACTTAGCGTGCAAAATCTCAGTATACTTGGCGTGCAAAATCTCAGTATACTTAGCGTGCAAAATCTCAGTATACTTAGCGTGCAAAATCTCAGAATACTTAGCGTGCAAAATCTCAGTATACTTAGCGTGCAAAATCTCAGTATACTTAGCGTGCAAAATCTCAGTATACTTAGCGTGCAAAATCTCAGTATACTTAGCGTGCGAAATCTCAGTATACTTAGCGTGGGCAATCTCAGTATACTTAGCGTGCAAAATCTCAGTATACTTCGCGTGCAAAATCTCAGTATACTTAGCGTGCAAAATCTCAGTATACTTAGTGTGAAAAATCTCAGTATACTTGGCGTAGGAAATCTCAGTATACTTCGCGTGCAAAATCTCAGTATACTTAGCGTGCAAAATCTCAGTATACTTCGCGTGCAAAATCTCAGTATACTTAGCGTGCAAAATCTCAGTATACTTAGCGTGAAAAATCTCAGTATACTTAGCGTGGGAAATCTCAGTATACTTCGCGTGCAAAAACTCAGAATACTTAGCGTGCAAAATCTCAGTATACTTAGCGTGCAAAATCTCAGTATACTTCGCGTGCAAAATCTCAGTATACTAATCGTTGCGAAATCTCAGTATACTTAGCGTTGCAAGATCTCAGTATACTTCGCGTGCAAAATCTCAGTATACTTAGCGTGCAAAATCTCAGAATACTTAGCGTGCAAAATCTCAATATACTTCGCGTGCAAAATCTTAGTATACTTTAGCGTGGGCAAATCTCAGCATACGTAGCGTGCTAAATCTCAATATACTTCGCGTGCAAAATCTCAGTATACTTAGTGTGCAAAATCTCAGTATACTTCGCGTGCAAAATCTCAGTATACTTAGCGTGCAAAATCTCAATATACTTAGCGTGGAAAATCTCAGTATACTTAGCGTGGGAAATCTCAGTATACTTAGCGTTCAAAAACTCAGAAAATCTCAGTATACTTCGCGTGCAAAATCTCAGTATACTTAGCGTGAAAAATCTCAGTATACTTAGCGTAGGAAATCTCAGTATACTTCGTGTGCAAAATCTCAGTATACTTAGCGTGCAAAATCTCTTTTTACTTCGCGTGCAAAATCTCAGTATACTTAGCGTGGAAAATCTCAGTATACTTAGGGTGAAAAATCTCAGTATACTTAGCGTGGGAAATCTCAGTATACTTCGCGTGCAAAAACTCAGAATACTTAGCGTGCAAAATCTCAGTATACTTAGCGTGCGAAATCTCAGTATACTTCGCGTGCAAAATCTCAGTATACTTATCGTGCGAAATCTCAGTATACTTAGCGTGCAAGATCTCAGTATACTTCGCGTGCAAAATCTCAGTATACTTAGCGTGCAAAATCTCAGAATACTTAGCGTGCAAAATCTCAGTATACTTAGTGTGCAAAATCTCAGTATACTTCGCGTGCAAAATCTCAGTATACTTAGCGTGCAAAATCTCAGAATACTTAGCGTGCAAAATCTCAATATACTTCGCGTGCAAAATCTCAGTATACTTAGCGTGGGCAATCTCAGCATACTTAACGTGCTAAATCTCAATATACTTCGCGTGCAAAATCTCAGTATACTTAGTGTGCAAAATCTCAGTATACTTCGCGTGCAAAATCTCAGTATACTTAGCGTGCAAAATCTCAGTATACTTAGCGTGAAAAATCTCAGTATACTTAGCGTGGGAAATCTCAGTATACTTCGCGTGCAAAAACTCAGAATACTTAGCGTGCAAAATCTCAGTACACTTAGCGTGCGAAATCTCAGTATACTTCGCGTGCAAAATATCAGTATACTTATCGTGCGAAATCTCAGTATACTTAGCGTGCAAAATCTCAGTATACTTAGCGTGCAAGACCTCAGTATACTTCGCGTGCAAAATCTCAGTATACTTAGGGTGCAAAATCTCAGAATACTTAGTGTGCAAAATCTCAATATACTTCGCGTGCAAAATCTCAGTGTACTTAGCGTGCAAAATCTCAGTATACTTAGCGTGGGCAATCTCAGCATACTTAGCGTGCAAAATCTCAATATACTTCGCGTGCAAAATCTCAGTATACTTAGCGTGCAAAATCTCAGTATACTTAGCGTGAAAAATCTCAGTATACTTAGCGTAGGAAATCTCAGTATACTTCGCGTGCAAAATCTCAGTATACTTAGCGTGCAAAATCTCAGTATACTTCGCGTGCAAAATCTCAGTATACTTAGCGTGCAAAATCTCAGTATACTTAGCGTGAAAAATCTCAGTATACTTAGCGTGGGAAATCTCAGTATACTTCGCGTGCAAAAACTCAGAATACTTAGGCGTGCAAAAATCTCAGTATACTTAGCCGTGCGAAATCTCAGTATACTTCGCGTGCAAAATCTCAGTATACTTATCGTGCGAAATCTCAGTATACTTAGCGTGCAAGATCTCAGTATACTTCGCGTGCAAAATCTCAGTATACTTAGCGTGCAAAATCTCAGAATACTTTAGCGTGCACAAATCTCAATATACTTCGCGTGCAAAATTTCAGTATACTATAGCGTGGGGCAAAATCTCAGCATACTTAGCGTGCTAAATCTCAATATACTTACGCGTGCAAAATCTCAGTATACTTAGTGTGCAAAATCTCATGTATACTTCGCGTGCAAAATCTCAGTATACTTTAGCGTGCAAAATCTCAGTATACTTAGCGTGAAAAATCTCAGTATACTTAGCGTGGGAAATCTCAGTATACTTCGCGTGCAAAAACTCAGAATACTTAGCGGTGCAAAAATCTCAGTACACTTAGCGTGCGAAATCTCAGTATACTTCGCGTGCAAAATCTCAGTATACTTATCGTGCGAAATCTCAGTATACTTAGCGTGCAAAATCTCAGTTATACTTAGCGTGCAAGACCTCAGTATTCTTCGCGTGCAAAATCTCAGTATACTTAGCGTGCAAAATCTCAGTATACTTAGCGTGCGAAATCTCAGTATACTTAGCGTGCAAAATCTCAGTATACTTCGCGTGCAAAATCTCAGTATACTTCGGTGCAAAATCTCAGTATACTTCGCGTGCAAAATCCTCAGTATACTTAGCGTCCAAAAATCTCAGTATACTTAGCGTGCAAAATCTCAGTATACTTCGCGTGCAAAATCTCAGTATACTTCGCGTGCAAAATCTCAGTATACTTAGCGTGCAAAATCTCAGTATACTTAGCGTGCAAAATCTCAGTATACTTCGCGTGCAAAATCACAGTATACTTCGCGTGCAAAATCTCAGTATACTTAGCGTGCGAAATCTCAGTATACTTTGCAAGTATTTGAGGTATACTTCATGTAAACCAAAACAAATAAACACAAGAGTCAAAGACAACATGGCGGTATAAATCTCAGTATACTTCGCATGCAAAATCTCAGTATACTTAGCGTGGGAAATCTCAGTATACTTAGCGTGCAAAATCTCAGTATACTTCGCGTGCAAAATCTCAGTATACTTAGCGTGCGAAATCTCAGTATACTTTGCAAATATTTGAGGTATACTTCATGTAAACCAAAACAAATAAACACAAGAGTCAAAGACAACATGGCGGTATAAATCTCAGTATACTTCGCATGCAAAATCTCAGTATACTTAGCGTGGGAAATCTCAGTATACTTCGCGTGCAAAATCGCAGTATACTTCGCATGCAAAATCTCAATATACTTCGCGTGCAAAATCTCAGTATACTTAGCGTGCGAAATCTCAGTATACTTAGCGTGCAAAATCTCAGTATACTTCGCGTGCAAAATCTCAGTATACTTCGGTGCAAAATCTCAGTATACTTCGCGTGCAAAATCTCAGTATACTTAGCGTCCAAAATCTCAGTATACTTAGCGTGCAAAATCTCAGTATACTTCGCGTGCAAAATCTCAGTATACTTTGCGTGCAAAATCTCAGTATACTTAGCGTGCAAAATCTCAGTATACTTAGCGTGCAAAATCTCAGTATACTTCGCGTGCAAAATCACAGTATACTTCGCGTGCAAAATCTCAGTATACTTAGCGTGCGAAATCTCAGTATACTTTGCAAGTATTTGAGGTATACTTCATGTAAACCAAAACAAATAAACACAAGAGTCAAAGACAACATGGCGGTATAAATCTCAGTATACTTCGCATGCAAAATCTCAGTATACTTAGCGTGGGAAATCTCAGTATACTTAGCGTGCAAAATCTCAGTATACTTCGCGTGCAAAATCCTCAGTATACTTAGCGTGCGAAATCTCAGTATACTTTGCAAATATTTGAGGTATACTTCATGTAAACCAAAACAAATAAACACAAGAGTCAAAGACAACATGGCGGTATAAATCTCAGTATACTTCGCATGCAAAATCTCAGTATACTTAGCGTGAAAATCTCAGTATACTTCGCGTGCAAAATCGCAGTATACTTCGCGTGCAAAATCTCAGTATACTTACGGTGTAAAATCTCAGTATACTTCGCGTGCAAAATCTCAGTATACTTCGCATGCAAAATCTCAATATACTTCGCGTGCAAAATCTCAGTATACTTAGCGTGCGAAATCTCAGTATACTTAGCGTGCAAAATCTCAGTATACTTCGCGTGCAAAATCTCAGTATACTTCGGTGCAAAATCTCAGTATACTTCGCGTGCAAAATCTCAGTATACTTAGCGTCCAAAATCTCAGTATACTTAGCGTGCAAAATCTCAGTATACTTCGCGTGCAAAATCTCAGTATACTTCGCGTGCAAAATCTCAGTATACTTAGCGTGCAAAATCTCAGTATACTTAGCGTGAAAAATCTCAGTATACTTAGCGTGGGAAATCTCAGTATACTTCGCGTGCAAAAACTCAGAATACTTAGCGTGCAAAATCTCAGTACACTTAGCGTGCGAAATCTCAGTATACTTCGCGTGCAAAATATCAGTATACTTATCGTGCGAAATCTCAGTATACTTAGCGTGCAAAATCTCAGTATACTTAGCGTGCAAGACCTCAGTATACTTCGCGTGCAAAATCTCAGTATACTTAGGGTGCAAAATCTCAGAATACTTAGTGTGCAAAATCTCAATATACTTCGCGTGCAAAATCTCAGTGTACTTAGCGTGCAAAATCTCAGTATACTTAGCGTGGGAAATCTCAGTATACTTAGCGTGCAAAATCTCAGTATACTTCGCGTGCAAAATCTCAGTATACTTAGCGTGCGAAATCTCAGTATACTTTGCAAATATTTGAGGTATACTTCATGTAAACCAAAACAAATAAACACAAGAGTCAAAGACAACATGGCGGTATAAATCTCAGTATACTTCGCATGCAAAATCTCAGTATACTTAGCGTGGGAAATCTCAGTATACTTCGCGTGCAAAATCGCAGTATACTTCGCATGCAAAATCTCAATATACTTCGCGTGCAAAATCTCAGTATACTTAGCGTGCGAAATCTCAGTATACTTAGCGTGCAAAATCTCAGTAATACTTCGCGTGCAAAATCTCAGTATACTTCGGTGCAAAATCTCAGTATACTTCGCGTGCAAAATCTCAGTATACTTAGCGTCCAAAATCTCAGTATACTTAGCGTGCAAAATCTCAGTATACTTCGCGTGCAAAATCTCAGTATACTTCGCGTGCAAAATCTCAGTATACTTAGCGTGCAAAATCTCAGTATACTTAGCGTGCAAAATCTCAGTATACTTCGCGTGCAAAATCACAGTATACTTCGCGTGCAAAATCTCAGTATACTTAGCGTGCGAAATCTCATTATACTTTGCAAGTATTTGAGGTATACTTCATGTAAACCAAAACAAATAAACACAAGAGTCAAAGACAACATGGCGGTATAAATCTCAGTATACTTCGCATGCAAAATCTCAGTATACTTAGCGTGGGAAATCTCAGTATACTTAGCGTGCAAAATCTCAGTATACTTCGCGTGCAAAATCTCAGTATACTTAGCGTGCGAAATCTCAGTATACTTTGCAAATATTTGAGGTATACTTCATGTAAACCAAAACAAATAAACACAAGAGTCAAAGACAACATGGCGGTATAAATCTCAGTATACTTCGCATGCAAAATCTCAGTATACTTAGCGTGGGAAATCTCAGTATACTTCGCGTGCAAAATCGCAGTATACTTCGCGTGCAAAATCTCAGTATACTTACGGTGTAAAATCTCAGTATACATCGCGTGCAAAATCTCAGTATACTTCGCATGCAAAATCTCAATATACTTCGCGTGCAAAATCTCAGTATACTTAGCGTGCGAAATCTCAGTATACTTAGCGTGCAAAATCTCAGTATACTTCGCGTGCAAAATCTCAGTATACTTCGGTGCAAAATCTCAGTATACTTCGCGTGCAAAATCTCAGTATACTTAGCGTCCAAAATCTCAGTATACTTAGCGTGCAAAAATCTCAGTATACTTCGCGTGCAAAATCTCAGTATACTTCGCGTGCAAAATCTCAGTATACTTAGCGTGCAAAATCTCAGTATACTTAGCGTGCAAAATCTCAGTATACTTCGCGTGCAAAATCACAGTATACTTCGCGTGCAAAATCTCAGTATACTTAGCGTGCGAAATCTCAGTATACTTTGCAAGTATTTGAGGTAAACTTCATGTAAACCAAAACAAATAAACACAAGAGTCAAAGACAACATGGCGGTATAAATCTCAGTATACTTCGCATGCAAAATCTCAGTATACTTAGCGTGGGAAATCTCAGTATACTTAGCGTGCAAAATCTCAGTATACTTCGCGTGCAAAATCTCAGTATACTTAGCGTGCGAAATCTCAGTATACTTTGCAAATATTTGAGTATACTTCATGTAAACCAAAACAAATAAACACAAGAGTCAAAGACAACATGGCGGTATAAAATCGTCAGTATATACTTCGCATGCAAAATCTCAGTATACTTAGCGTGGGGAATCTCAGTATACTTCGCGTGCAAAATCGCAGTATATACTTCGCGTGCAAAATCTCAGTATACTTACGGTGTAAAATCTCAGTATACTTCGCGTGCAAAATCTCAGTATACTTCGCATGCAAAATCTCAATATACTTCGCGTGCAAAATCTCAGTATACTTAGCGTACGAAATCTCAGTATACTTAGCGTGCAAAATCTCAGTATACTTCGCGTGCAAAATCTCAGTATACTTCGGTGCAAAATCTCAGTATACTTCGCGTGCAAAATCTCAGTATACTTAGCGTCCAAAATCTCAGTATACTTAGCGTGCAAAATCTCAGTATACTTCGCGTGCAAAATCTCAGTATACTTCGCGTGCAAAATCTCAGTATACTTAGCGTGCAAAATCTCAGTATACTTAGCGTGCAAAATCTCAGTATACTTCGCGTGCAAAATCACAGTATACTTCGCGTGCAAAATCTCAGTATACTTAGCGTGCGAAATCTCAGTATACTTAGCGTGAAAAATCTCAGTATACTTAGCGTGGGAAATCTCAGTATACTTCGCGTGCAAAAACTCAGAATACTTAGCGTGCAAAATCTCAGTACACTTAGCGTGCGAAATCTCAGTATACTTCGCGTGCAAAATATCAGTATACTTATCGTGCGAAAATCTCAGTATACTTAGCGTGCAAAATCTCAGTATACTTAGCGTGCAAGACCTCAGTATACTTCGCGTGCAAAATCTCAGTATACTTAGGGTGCAAAATCTCAGTATACTTAGTGTGCAAAATCTCAATATACATCGCGTGCAAAATCTCAGTGTACTTAGCGTGCAAAATCTCAGTATACTTAGCGTGGGAAATCTCAGTATACTTAGCGTGCAAAATCTCAGTATACTTCGCGTGCAAAATCTCAGTATACTTAGCGTGCGAAATCTCAGTATACTTTGCAAATATTTGAGTATACTTCATGTAAACCAAAACAAATAAACACAAGAGTCAAAGACAACATGGCGGTATAAATCTCAGTATACTTCGCATGCAAAATCTCAGTATACTTAGCGTGGGAAATCTCAGTATACTTAGCGTGCAAAATCGCAGTATACTTCGCGTGCAAAATCTCAATATACTTCGCGTGCAAAATCTCAGTATACTTAGCGTGCGAAATCTCAGTATACTTAGCGTGCAAAATCTCAGTATACTTCGCGTGCAAAATCTCAGTATACTTCGGTGCAAAATCTCAGTATACTTCGCGTGCAAAATCTCAGTATACTTAGCGTCCAAAATCTCAGTATACTTAGCGTGCAAAATCTCAGTATACTTCGCGTGCAAAATCTCAGTATACTTCGCGTGCAAAATCTCAGTATACTTAGCGTGCAAAATCTCAGTATACTTAGCGTGCAAAATCTCAGTATACTTCGCGTGCAAAATCACAGTATACTTCGCGTGCAAAATCTCAGTATACTTAGCGTGCGAAATCTCAGTATACTTTTGCAAGTATTTGAGGTATACTTCATGTAAACCAAAACAAATAAACACAAGAGTCAAAGACAACATGGCGGTATAAATCTCAGTATACTTTCGCATGCAAAATCTCAGTATACTTAGCGTGGGAAATCTCAGTATACTTAGCGTGCAAAATCTCAGTATACTTCGCGTGCAAAATCTCAGTATACTTAGCGTGCGAAATCTCAGTATACTTTGCAAAATCAGTATACTTCGAGTGCAAAACCTCAGTAAACCAAAACAAATAAACACAAGAGTCAAAGACAACATGGCGGTAAAATCTCAGTATAACTTCGCATGCAAAATCTCAGTATACTTAGCGTGGGAAATCTCAGTATACTTCGCGTGCAAAATCGCAGTATACTTCGCGTGCAAAATCTCAGTATACTTACGGTGTAAAATCTCAGTATACTTCGCGTGCAAAATCTCAGTATACTTCGCATGCAAAATCTCAATATACTTCGCGTGCAAAATCTCAGTATACTTAGCGTGCGAAATCTCAGTATACTTAGCGTGCAAAATCTCAGTATACTTCGCGTGCAAAATCTCAGTATACTTCGGTGCAAAATCTCAGTATACTTCGCGTGCAAAATCTCAGTATACTTAGCGTCCAAAATCTCAGTATACTTAGCGTGCAAAATCTCAGTATACTTCGCGTGCAAAATCTCAGTATACTTCGCGTGCAAAATCTCAGTATACTTAGCGTGCAAAATCTCAGTATACTTAGCGTGCAAAATCTCAGTATACTTCGCGTGCAAAATCACAGTATACTTCGCGTGCAAAATCTCAGTATACTTAGCGTGCGAAATCTCAGTATACTTTGCAAGTATTTGAGGTATACTTCATGTAAACCAAAACAAATAAACACAAGAGTCAAAGACAACATGGCGGTATAAATCTCAGTATACTTCGCATGCAAAATCTCAGTATACTTAGCGTGGGAAATCTCAGTATACTTAGCGTGCAAAATCTCAGTATACTTCGCGTGCAAAATCTCAGTATACTTAGCGTGCGAAATCTCAGTATACTTTGCAAATATTTGAGGTATACTTCATGTAAACCAAAACAAATAAACACAAGAGTCAAAGACAACATGGCGGTATAAATCTCAGTATACTTCGCATGCAAAATCTCAGTATACTTAGCGTGGGAAATCTCAGTATACTTCGCGTGCAAAATCGCAGTATACTTCGCGTGCAAAATCTCAGTATACTTACGGTGTAAAATCTCAGTATACTTTCGCGTGCAAAATCTCAGTATACTTCGCATGCAAAATCTCAATATACTTCGCGTGCAAAATCTCAGTATACTTAGCGTACGAAATCTCAGTATACTTAGCGTGCAAAATCTCAGTATACTTCGCGTGCAAAATCTCAGTATACTTCGGTGCAAAATCTCAGTATACTTCGCGTGCAAAATCTCAGTATACTTAGCGTCCAAAATCTCAGTATACTTAGCGTGCAAAATCTCAGTATACTTCGCGTGCAAAATCTCAGTATACTTCGCGTGCAAAATCTCAGTATACTTAGCGTGCAAAATCTCAGTATACTTAGCGTGCAAAATCTCAGTATACTTCGCGTGCAAAATCACAGTATACTTCGCGTGCAAAATCTCAGTATACTTAGCGTGCGAAATCTCAGTATACTTTGCAAGTATTTGAGGTATACTTCATGTAAACCAAAACAAATAAACACAAGAGTCAAAGACAACATGGCGGTATAAATCTCAGTATACTTCGCATGCAAAATCTCAGTATACTTAGCGTGGGAAATCTCAGTATACTTCGCGTGCAAAATCGCGGTATACTTCGCGTGCAAAATCTCAGTATACTTACCGTGTAAAATCTCAGTATACTTCGCGTGCAAAATCTCAGTATACTTCGCGTGCAAAATCGCAGTATACTTCGCGTGCAAAATCTCAGTATACTTACCGTGTAAAATCTCAGTATACTTCGCGTGCAAAATCTCAGTATACTTAGCGTGCAAAATCTCAATATACTTCGCGTGCAAAATCTCAGTATACTTAGCGTGCGAAATCTCAGTATACTTAGCGTGCAAAATCTCAGTATACTTCGCGTGCAAAATCTCAGTATACTTCGGTGCAAAATCTCAGTATACTTCGCGTGCAAAATCTCAGTATACTTCGCGTGCAAAATCTCAGTATACTTCGCGTGCAAAATCTCAGTATACTTAGCGTGCAAAATCTCAGTATACTTAGCGTGCAAAATCTCAGTATACTTCGCGTGCAAAATCTCAGTATACTTCGCGTGCAAAATCTCAGTATACTTAGCGTGCAAAATCTCAGTATACTTAGCGTGCAAAATCTCAGTATACTTCGCGTGCAAAATCTCTGTATACTTAGCGTGCAAAATCTCAGTATACTTAGCGTGCAAAATCTCAGTATACTTCGCGTGCAAAATAACAGTATACTTCGAGTGCAAAATCTCAGTATACTTAGCGTGCGAAATCTCAGTATACTTACCGTGTAAAATCTCAGTATACTTCGCGTGCAAAATCTCAGTATACTTCGCGTGCAAAATCGCGGTATACTTCGCGTGCAAAATCTCAGTATACTTACCGTGTAAAATCTCAGTATACTTCGCGTGCAAAATCTCAGTATACTTAGCGTGCAAAATCTCAGTATACTTCGCGTGCAAAATCTCAGTATACTTAGCGTGCGAAATCTCAGTATACTTAGCGTGCAAAATCTCAGTATACTTCGCGTGCAAAATCTCAGTATACTTCGGTGCAAAATCTCAGTATACTTCGCGTGCAAAATCTCAGTATACTTCGCGTGCAAAATCTCAGTATACTTCGCGTGCAAAATCTCAGTATACTTCGCGTGCAAAATCTCAGTATACTTCGCGTGCAAAATCTCAGTACACTTAGCGTGCAAAATCTCAGTATACTTAGCGTGCAAAATCTCAGTATACTTCGCGTGCAAAATCTCAGTATACTTCGCGTGCAAAATCTCAGTATACTTAGCGTGCAAAATCTCAGTGTACTTAGCGTGCAAAATCTCAGTATACTTCGCGTGCAAAATCTCTGTATACTTAGCGTGCAAAATCTCAGTATACTTAGCGTGCAAAATCTCAGTATACTTCGCGTGCAAAATAACAGTATACTTCGAGTGCAAAATCTCAGTATACTTAGCGTGCGAAATCTCAGTATACTTACCGTGTAAAATCTCAGTATACTTCGCGTGCAAAATCTCAGTATACTTCGCGTGCAAAATCTCAGAATACTTAGCGTGCAAAATCTCAATATACTTCGCGTGCAAAATCTCAGTATACTTCGCGTGCAAAATCTCCGTATACTTAGCGTGCGAAATCTCATTATACTTAGCGTGGGCAATCTCAGCATACTTCGCGTGCAAAATCTCAATATACTTCGCGTGCAAAATTTCAGTATACTTAGTGTGCAAAATCTCAGTATACTTAGCGTGCAAAATCTCAGAATACTTAGCGTGCAAAATCTCAATATACTTCGCGTGCAAAATCTCAGTATACTTAGCGTGCAAAATCTCAGTATACTTAGCCTGGGCAATATCAGCATACTTAGCGTGCAAAATCTCAATATACTTCGCGTGCAAAATCTCAGTATACTTAGCGTGCAAAATCTCAGTATACTTAGCATGGGAAATCTCAGTATAATTAGCGTGCAAAATCTCAGTATACTTCGCCTGCAAAATCTCAGAATACTTAGCGTGCAAAATCTCAGTATACTTAGCGTGCAAAATCTCAGTATACTTCGCGTGCAAAATCTCAGTATACTTAGCGTGCAAAATCTCAGTATACTTATATAGCGTGCGAAATCTCAGTATACTTAGCGTGGGCAATCTCAGTATACTTAGCGTGCAAAATCTCAGCATACTTCGCGTGCAAAATCTCAATATACTTCGCGTGCAAAATCTCAGTATACTTAGCGTGCAAAATCTCAGTATACTTAGCGTGCAAAATCTCAGAATACTTAGCGTGCAAAATCTCAATATACTTCGCGTGCAAAATCTCAATATACTTCGCGTGCAAAATCTCAGTATACTTAGCGTGCAAAATCTCAGTGTACTTAGCGTGGGCAATCTCAGCATACTTAGCGTGCAAAATCTCAATATACTTCGCGTGCAAAATCTCAGTATACTTAGCGTGCAAAATCTCAGTATACTTGGCGTGCAAAATCTCAGTATACTTAGCGTGCAAAATCTCAGTATACTTAGCGTGCAAAATCTCAGAATACTTAGCGTGCAAAATCTCAGTATACTTAGCGTGCAAAATCTCAGTATACTTAGCGTGCAAAATCTCAGTATACTTAGCGTGCAAAATCTCAGTATACTTAGCGTGCGAAATCTCAGTATACTTAGCGTGCAAAATCTCAGTATACTTAGCGTGCAAAATCTCAGTATACTTCGCGTGCAAAATCTCAGTATACTTAGCGTGCAAAATCTCAGTATACTTAGTGTGAAAAATCTCAGTATACTTGGCGTAGGAAATCTCAGTATACTTCGCGTGCAAAATCTCAGTATACTTAGCGTGCAAAATCTCAGTATACTTCGCGTGCAAAATCTCAGTATACTTAGCGTGCAAAATCTCAGTATACTTAGCGTGAAAAATCTCAGTATACTTAGCGTGGGAAATCTCAGTATACTTCGCGTGCAAAAACTCAGAATACTTAGCGTGCAAAATCTCAGTATACTTAGCGTGCAAAATCTCAGTATACTTCGCGTGCAAAATCTCAGTATACTAATCGTGCGAAATCTCAGTATACTTAGCGTGCAAGATCTCAGTATACTTCGCGTGCAAAATCTCAGTATACTTAGCGTGCAAAATCTCAGAATACTTAGCGTGCAAAATCTCAATATACTTCGCGTGCAAAATCTTAGTATACTTAGCGTGGGCAATCTCAGCATACGTAGCGTGCTAAATCTCAATATACTTCGCGTGCAAAATCTCAGTATACTTAGTGTGCAAAATCTCAGTATACTTCGCGTGCAAAATCTCAGTATACTTAGCGTGCAAAATCTCAATATACTTAGCGTGAAAAATCTCAGTATACTTAGCGTGGGAAATCTCAGTATACTTCGCGTTCAAAAACTCAGAATACTTAGCGTGCAAAATCTCAGTACACTTAGCGTGCGAAATCTCAGTATACTTCGCATGCAAAATCTCAATATACTTCGCGTGCAAAATCTCAGTATACTTAGCGTACGAAATCTCAGTATACTTAGCGTGCAAAATCTCAGTATACTTCGCGTGCAAAATCTCAGTATACTTCGGTGCAAAATCTCAGTATACTTCGCGTGCAAAATCTCAGTATACTTAGCGTCCAAAATCTCAGTATACTTAGCGTGCAAAATCTCAGTATACTTCGCGTGCAAAATCTCAGTATACTTCGCGTGCAAAATCTCAGTATACTTAGCGTGCAAAATCTCAGTATACTTAGCGTGCAAAATCTCAGTATACTTCGCGTGCAAAATCACAGTATACTTCGCGTGCAAAATCTCAGTATACTTAGCGTGCGAAATCTCAGTATACTTAGCGTGAAAAATCTCAGTATACTTAGCGTGGGAAATCTCAGTATACTTCGCGTGCAAAAACTCAGAATACTTAGCGTGCAAAATCTCAGTACACTTAGCGTGCGAAATCTCAGTATACTTCGCGTGCAAAATATCAGTATACTTATCGTGCGAAATCTCAGTATACTTAGCGTGCAAAATCTCAGTATACTTAGCGTGCAAGACCTCAGTATACTTCGCGTGCAAAATCTCAGTATACTTAGGGTGCAAAATCTCAGAATACTTAGTGTGCAAAATCTCAATATACTTCGCGTGCAAAATCTCAGTGTACTTAGCGTGCAAAATCTCAGTATACTTAGCGTGGGAAATCTCAGTATACTTAGCGTGCAAAATCTCAGTATACTTCGCGTGCAAAATCTCAGTATACTTAGCGTGCGAAATCTCAGTATACTTTGCAAATATTTGAGGTATACTTCATGTAAACCAAAACAAATAAACACAAGAGTCAAAGACAACATGGCGGTATAAATCTCAGTATACTTCGCATGCAAAATCTCAGTATACTTAGCGTGGGAAATCTCAGTATACTTCGCGTGCAAAATCTCAGTATACTTCGCATGCAAAATCTCAATATACTTCGCGTGCAAAATCTCAGTATACTTAGCGTGCGAAATCTCAGTATACTTAGCGTGCAAAATCTCAGTATACTTCGCGTGCAAAATCTCAGTATACTTCGCGTGCAAAATCTCAGTATACTTCGCGTGCAAAATCTCAGTATACTTAGCGTCCAAAATCTCAGTATACTTAGCGTGCAAAATCTCAGTATACTTCGCGTGCAAAATCTCAGTATACTTCGCGTGCAAAATCTCAGTATACTTAGCGTGCAAAATCTCAGTATACTTAGCGTGCAAAATCTCAGTATACTTCGCGTGCAAAATCACAGTATACTTCGCGTGCAAAATCTCAGTATACTTAGCGTGCGAAATCTCAGTATACTTTGCAAGTATTTGAGGTATACTTCATGTAAACCAAAACAAATAAACACAAGAGTCAAAGACAACATGGCGGTATAAATCTCAGTATACTTCGCGTGCAATATCTCAGTGTACTTAGCGTGCGAAACCTCAGTATACTTAGCGTGGAAAATCTCAGTATACTTCGCGTGCAATATCTCAGTGTACTTAGCGTGCGAAACCTCAGTATACTTTGCAAATATTTGAGGTATACTTCATGTAAACCAAAACAAATAAACACAAGAGTCAAAGACAACATGGCGGTATAAATCTCATTAGTATACTTCGCGTGCAAAATCTCAGTATACTTAGCGTGCGAAATCTCAGTATACTTCCGCGTGCAAAATCGCAGTAATACTTCGCGTGCAAAATCTCAGTATACTTACGGTGTAAAATCTCAGTATACTTCGCGTGCAAAATCTCAGTATACTTCGCATGCAAAATCTCAATATACTTCGCGTGCAAAATCTCAGTATACTTAGCGTGGCGAAATCTCAGTATACTTAGCGTGCAAAATCTCAGTATACTTCGCGTGCAAAATCTCAGTATACTTCGGTGCAAAAATCTCAGTATACTTCGCGTGCAAAATCTCAGTATACTTAGCGTCCAAAATCTCAGTATACTTAGCGTGCAAAATCTCAGTATAACTTCGCGTGCAAAATCTCAGTATACTTCGCGTGCAAAATCTCAGTATACTTAGCGTGCAAAATCTCAGTATACTTAGCGTGCAAAATCTCAGTATACTTCGCGTGCAAAATCACAGTATACTTCGCGTGCAAAATCTCAGTATACTTAGCGTGCGAAATCTCAGTATACTTTGCAAGTATTTGAGGTATACTTCATGTAAACCAAAACAAATAAACACAAGAGTCAAAGACAACATGGCGGTATAAATCTCAGTATACTTCGCATGCAAAATCTCAGTATACTTAGCGTGGGAAATCTCAGTAATACTTAGCGTGCAAAATCTCAGTATACTTCGCGTGCAAAATCTCAGTATACTTAGCGTGCGAAATCTCAGTATACTTTGCAAATATTTGAGGTATACTTCATGTAAACCAAAACAAATAAACACAAGAGTCAAAGACAACATGGCGGTATAAATCTCAGTATACTTCGCATGCAAAATCTCAGTATACTTAGCGTGGGAAATCTCAGTATACTTCGCGTGCAAAATCGCAGTATACTTCGCGTGCAAAATCTCAGTATACTTACGGTGTAAAATCTCAGTATACTTCGCGTGCAAAATCTCAGTATACTTCGCATGCAAAATCTCAGTATACTTCGCGTGCAAAATCTCAGTACACTTAGCGTACGAAATCTCAGTATACTTAGCGTGCAAAATCTCAGTATACTTCGCGTGCAAAATCTCAGTATACTTCGGTGCAAAATCTCAGTATACTTCGCGTGCAAAATCTCAGTATACTTAGCGTCCAAAATCTCAGTATACTTAGCGTGCAAAATCTCAGTATACTTCGCGTGCAAAATCTCAGTATACTTCGCGTGCAAAATCTCAGTATACTTAGCGTGCAAAATCTCAGTATACTTAGCGTGCAAAATCTCAGTATACTTCGCGTGCAAAATCACAGTATACTTCGCGTGCAAAATCTCAGTATACTTAGCGTGCGAAATCTCAGTATACTTTGCAAGTATTTGAGGTATACTTCATGTAAACCAAAACAAATAAACACAAGAGTCAAAGACAACATGGCGGTATAAATCTCAGTATACTTCGCATGCAAAATCTCAGTATACTTAGCGTGGGAAATCTCAGTATACTTCGCGTGCAAAATCGCGGTATACTTCGCGTGCAAAATCTCAGTATACTTACCGTGTAAAATCTCAGTATACTTCGCGAGCAAAATCTCAGTATACTTCGCGTGCAAAATCGCAGTATAACTTCGCGTGCAAAATCTCAGTATAACTTACGTGGGAAATCTCAGTATACTTAGTGTAAAATCTCAGTATACTTCGCGTGCAAAATCTCAGTATACTTAGCGTGCAAAATCTCAATATACTTCGCGTGCAAAATCTCAGTATACTTAGCGTGCGAAATCTCAGTATACTTAGCGTGCAAAATCTCAGTATACTTCGCGTGATCTCGCGTGCAAAATCTCAGTATACTTCGGTGCAAAATCTCAGTATACTTCGCGTGCAAAATCTCAGTATACTTCGCGTGCAAAATCTCAGTATACTTCGCGTGCAAAATCTCAGTATACTTAGCGTGCAAAATCTCAGTATACTTAGCGTGCAAAATCTCAGTATACTTCGCGTGCAAAATCTCAGTATACTTCGCGTGCAAAATCTCAGTATACTTAGCGTGCAAAATCTCAGTATACTTAGCGTGCAAAATCTCAGTATACTTCGCGTGCAAAATCTCTGTATACTTAGCGTGCAAAATCTCAGTATACTTAGCGTGCAAAATCTCAGTATACTTCGCGTGCAAAATAACAGTATACTCGAGTGCAAAATCTCAGTATACTTAGCGTGCGAAATCTCAGTATACTTACCGTGTAAAATCTCAGTATACTTCGCGTGCAAAATCTCAGTATACTTCGCGTGCAAAATCGCGGTATACTTCGCGTGCAAAATCTCAGTATACTTACCGTGTAAAATCTCAGTATACTTCGCGTGCAAATCTCAGTATACTCGTGCAAAATCTCAGTATACTTAGCGTGCAAAATCTCAATATACTTCGCGAGCAAAATCTCAGTATACTTAGCGTGCGAAATCTCAGTATACTTAGCGTGCAAAATCTCAGTATACTTCGCGTGCAAAATCTCAGTATACTTCGGTGCAAAATCTCAGTATACTTCGCGTGCAAAATCTCAGTATACTTCGCGTGCAAAATCTCAGTATACTTCGCGTGCAAAATCTCAGTATACTTAGCGTGCAAAATCTCAGTATACTTAGCGTGCAAAATCTCAGTATACTTCGCGTGCAAAATCTCAGTATACTTCGCGTGCAAAATCTCAGTATACTTAGCGTGCAAAATCTCAGTATACTTAGCGTGCAAAATCTCAGTATACTTCGCGTGCAAAATCTCTGTATACTTAGCGTGCAAAATCTCAGTATACTTAGCGTGCAAAATCTCAGTATACTTCGCGTGCAAAATCTCAGTATACTTCGAGTGCAAAATCTCAGTATACTTAGCGTGCGAAATCTCAGTATACTTACCGTGTAAAATCTCAGTATACTTCGCGTGCAAAATCTCAGTATACTTAGCGTGCAAAAACTCAGTATACTTAGCGTGCAAAATCTCAGTATACTTCGCGTGCAAAAATCTCAGTATACTTCGCGTGCAAAATCTCAGTATACTTAGCGTGCGAAATCTCATTATACTTAGCGTGGGCAATCTCAGCATACTTCGCGTGCAAAAATCTCAGTATACTTCGCGTGCAAAATCTCAGTATACATAGTGTGCAAAATCTCAGTATACTTAGCGTGCAAAATCTCAGTATACTTAGCGTGCAAAATCTCAGTATACTTCGCGTGCAAAATCTCAGTATACTTCGCGTGCAAAATCTCAGTAAACTTAGCCTGGGCAATCTCAGTATACTTAGCGTGTGCAAAATCTCAGTATACCTTCGCGTGCAAAATCTCAGTATACTTAGCGTGCAAAATCTCAGTATACTTAGCGTGGGAAATCCTCAGTATAATTAGCGTGCAAAATCTCAGTATACTTCGCCTGCAAAATCTCAGTATACTTAGCGTGCAAAATCTCAGTATACTTAGCGTGCAAAATCTCAGTAAACTTCGCGTGCAAAATCTCAGTATACTTAGCGTGCAAAATCTCAGTATACTTCGCGTGCAAAATCTCAGTATATAGCGTGCGAAATCTCAGTATAACTTAGCGTGCAAAATCTCAGTATACTTAGCGTGCAAAATCTCAGCATACTTCGCGTGCAAAATCTCAAAATATACTTCGCGTGCAAAATCTCAGTATACTTAGCGTGCAAAATCTCAGTATACTTAGCGTGCAAAATCTCAGAATACTTAGCGTGCAAAATCTCAATATACTTCGCGTGCAAAATCTCAGTATACTTCGCGTGCAAAATCTCAGTATACATTAGCGTGCAAAATCTCAGTGTACTTAGCGTGCAAAATCTCAGTATACTTAGCGTGCAAAATCTCAATATACTTCGCGTGCAAAATCTCAGTATACTTAGCGTGCAAAATCTCAGTATACTTGGCGTGCAAAATCTCAGTATACTTAGCGTGCAAAATCTCAGTATAACTTAGCGTGCAAAATCTCAGTATACTTAGCGTGCAAAATCTCAGTATACTTAGCGTGCAAAATCTCAGTATACTTAGCGTGCAAAATCTCAGTATACTTAGCGTGCAAAATCTCAGTATACTTAGCGTGCAAAATCTCAGTATACTTAGCGTGCAAAATCTCAGTATACTTAGCGTGCAAAATCTCAGTATAGTCGTGCAAAATCTCAGTATGCAAAATCACAGTATACTGCGAAATCTCAGTAATACTTAATCTCAGTTATACTTCTTCGCGTGCAAAAATCTCAGTATACTTCGCGTGTCTCAGTATACTTCGCGTGCAAAATCTCAGTATACTTAGCGTGCAAAATCTCAGTATACTTCGCGTGCAAAATCTCAGTATACTTAGCGTGCAAAATCTCAGTATACTTAGTGTGAAAAATCTCAGTATACTTGGCGTAGGAAATCTCAGTATACTTCGCGTGCAAAATCTCAGTATACTTAGCGTGCAAAATCTCAGTAAACTTCGCGTGCAAAATCTCAGTATACTTAGCGTGCAAAATCTCAGTATACTTAGCGTGCAAAATCTCAGTATACTTAGCGTGCTAAATCTCAGTATACTTCGCGTGCAAAATCTCAGAATACTTAGCGTGCAAAATCTCAGTATACTTAGCGTGCAAAATCTCAGTATACTTCGCGTGCAAAATCTCAGTATACTAATCGTGCGAAATCTCTCAGTATACTTAGCGTGCAAAATCTCAGTATACTTCGCGTGCAAAATCTCAGTATACTTAGCGTGCAAAATCTCAGAATACTTAGCGTGCAAAATCTCAATATACTTCGCGTGCAAAATCTCAGTATACTTAGCGTGGGCAAAATCTCAGCATACGTAGCGTGCTAAATCTCAATATACTTCGCGTGCAAAATCTCAGTATACTTAGTGTGCAAAATCTCAGTATACTTCGCGTGCAAAATCTCAGTATACTTAGCGTGCAAAATCTCAATATACTTAGCGTGAAAAATCTCAGTATACTTAGCGTGGGAAATCTCAGTATACTTCGCGTTCAAAAACTCAGAATACTTAGCGTGCAAAATCTCAGTACACTTAGCGTGCGAAATCTCAGTATACTTCGCGTGCAAAATCTCAGTATACTTCGCGTGCAAAATCTCAGTATACTTAGCGTGCAAAATCTCAGTATACTTAGCGTGCGAAATCTCCGTATACTTAGCGTGGGCAATCTCAGTATACTTAGCGAGCAAAATCTCAGTATACTTCGCGTGCAAAATCTCAGTATACTTAGCGTGAAAAATCTCAGTATACTTAGCGTAGGAAATCTCAGTATACTTCGTGTGCAAAATCTCAGTATACTTAGCGTGCAAAATCTCAGTATACTTCGCGTGCAAAATCTCAGTATACTTAGCGTGGAAAATCTCAGTATACTTAGGGTGAAAAATCTCAGTATACTTAGCGTGGGAAATCTCAGTATACTTCGCGTGCAAAAACTCAGAATACTTAGCGTGCAAAATCTCAGTATACTTAGCGTGCGAAATCTCAGTATACTTCGCGTGCAAAATCTCAGTATACTTAGCGTGCGAAATCTCAGTATACTTAGCGTGCAAAATCTCAGTATACTTCGCGTGCAAAATCTCAGTATACTTAGCGTGCAAAATCTCAGTATACTTAGCGTGCAAAATCTCAGTATACTTAGTGTGCAAAATCTCAGTATACTTCGCGTGCAAAATCTCAGTATACTTAGCGTGCAAAATCTCAGAATACTTAGCGTGCAAAATCTCAGTATACTTCGCGTGCAAAATTTCAGTATACTTAGCGTGGGCAATCTCAGCATACTTAGCGTGCTAAATCTCAATATACTTCGCGTGCAAAATCTCAGTATACTTAGCGTGCAAAATCTCAGTATACTTTCGCGTGCAAAATCTCAGTATACTTAGCGTGCAAAATCTCAGTATACTTAGCGTGCAAAATCTCAGTATACTTAGCGTGCAAAATCTCAGTATACTTCGCGTGCAAAAACTCAGAATACTTAGCGTGCAAAATCTCAGTACACTTAGCGTGCAAAATCTCAGTATACTTCGCGTGCAAAAATCTCAGTAATACTTACGTGCGAAATCTCAGTATACTTAGCGTGCAAAATCTCAGTATACTTAGCGTGCAAGAATCTCAGTATACTTCGCGTGCAAAATCTCAGTATACTTAGCGTGCAAAATCTCAGTATACTTAGCGTGCAAAATCTCAGTATACTTCGCGTGCAAAATCTCAGTGTACTTACCGTGCAAAATCTCAGTATACTTAGCGTGCAAAATCTCAGCATACTTAGCGTGCAAAATCTCAATATACTTAGCGTGCAAAATCTCAGTATACTTAGCGTGCAAAATATCAGTATATTTCGCGTGCGAGATCTCAGTAAACTTAGCGTGCAAAATCTCAGTATACTTCGCGTGCAAAATCTCAGTATACTTAGCGTGCAAAATCTCAGTATACTTCGCGTGCAAAAATCTCAGTATACTTAGCGTGCAAAATCTCAGTATATACTTAGCGTGAAAAATCTCAGTATACTTAGCGTGGGAAATCTCAGTATACTTCGCGTGCAAAAACTCAGAATACTTAGCGTGCAAAATCTCAGTATACTTAGCGTGCGAAATCTCAGTATACTTCGCGTGCAAAATCTCAGTATACTTAGCGTGCGAAATCTCAGTATACTTAGCGTGCAAAATCTCAGTATACTTCGCGTGCAAAATCTCAGTATACTTAGCGTGCAAAATCTCAGAATACTTAGCGTGCAAAATCTCAGTATACTTCGCGTGCAAAATCTCAGTATACTTAGCGTGCAAAATCTCAGTATACTTAGCGTGCGAAATCTCAGTATACTTCGCGTGCAAAATCTCAGTATACTTAGCGTGCAAAATCTCAGTATACTTCGCGTGCAAAATCTCAGTATACTTAGCGTGCAAAATCTCAGTATACTTAGCGTGAAAAATCTCAGTATACTTAGCGTGGGAAATCTCAGTATACTTCGCGTGCAAAAACTCAGAATACTTAGCGTGCAAAATCTCAGTACACTTAGCGTGCGAAATCTCAGTATACTTCGCGTGCAAAATCTCAGTATACTTATCGTGCGAAATCTCAGTATACTTAGCGTGCAAAATCTCAGTATACTTAGCGTGCAAGACCTCAGTATTCTTCGCGTGCAAAATCTCAGTATACTTAGCGTGCAAAATCTCAGTATACTTAGCGTGCGAAATCTCAGTATACTTAGCGTGCAAAATCTCAGTATACTTCGCGTGCAAAATCTCAGTATACTTCGGTGCAAAATCTCAGTATACTTCGCGTGCAAAATCTCAGTATACTTAGCGTCCAAAATCTCAGTATACTTAGCGTGCAAAATCTCAGTATACTTCGCGTGCAAAATCTCAGTATACTTCGCGTGCAAAATCTCAGTATACTTAGCGTGCAAAATCTCAGTATAACTTAGCGTGCAAAATCTCAGTATACTTAGCGTGCAAAATCTCAGTATACTTCGCGTGCAAAATCTCAGTATACTTAGCGTGCGAAATCTCAGTATACTTTGCAAGAAATTTGAGGTATACTTCATGTAAACCAAAACAAATACACAAGAGTCAAAGACAACATGGCGGTATAAATCTCATTAGTATACTTCGCGTGCAAAATCTCAGTATACTTAGCGTGCAAAATCTCAGTATACTTAGCGTGCAAAATCTCAGTATACTTCGCGTGCAAAATCTCAGTATACTTAGCGTGCGAAATCTCAGTATACTTTGCAAAAACTTGAGGTATACTTCATGTAAACCAAAACAAATAAACACAAGAGACAAAGACAACATGGCGGTATAAATCTCAGTATACTTCGCATGCAAAATCTCAGTATACTTAGCGTGGGAAATCTCAGTATACTTAGCGTGCAAAATCTCAGTATACTTCGCGTGCAAAATCTCAGTATACTTCGCGTGCAAAATCTCAGTATACTTAGCGTGCGAAAATCTCAGTATACTTAGCGTGCAAAATCTCAGTATACTTAGCGTGCAAAATCTCAGTATACTTCGGTGCAAAATCTCAGTATACTTCGCGTGCAAAATCTCAGTATACTTAGCGTCCAAAATCTCAGTATACTTAGCGTGCAAAATCTCAGTATACTTCGCGTGCAAAATCTCAGTATACTTCGCGTGCAAAATCTCAGTATACTTAGCGTGCAAAATCTCAGTATACTTAGCGTGCAAAATCTCAGTATACTTCGCGTGCAAAATCTCAGTATACTTCGCGTGCAAAATCTCAATATACTTCGCGTGCAAAATCTCAGTATACTTCGCGTGCAAAATCTCAGTATACTTAGCGTGCAAAATCTCAGTATACTTCGCGTGCAAAATCTCAGTATACTTCGCGTGCAAAATCTCAGTATACTTAGCGTGCGAAATCTCAGTATACTTTTGCAAGTATTTGAGGTATACTTCATGTAAACCAAAACAAATAAACACAAGAGTCAAAGACAACATGGCGGTATAAATCTCAGTATACTTCGCATGCAAAATCTCAGTATACTTAGCGAGGCAAAATCTCAGTATACTTAGCGTGCAAAATCTCAGTATACTTCGCGTGCAAAATCTCAGTATACTTAGCGTGCGAAATCTCAGTATACTTAGTAGCAAATATTTGAGGTATACTTAGCGTGTAAACCAAAATCAAGATATACACAAGAGTGCAAAGACAGACATGGCGGTATAAATACTCAGTATACTTCGAGCATGCAAAATCTCAGTATACTTAGCCTGGAAATCTCAGTATACTTCGCGTGCAAAATCTCAGTATACTTTCGCGTGCAAAATCTCAGTATACTTACGGTGTAAAATCTCAGTATACTTCGCGTGCAAAATCTCAGTATACTTCGCATGCAAAATCTCAGTATACTTCGCGTGCAAAATCTCAGTATACTTAGCGTGCAAAATCTCAGTATACTTAGCGTGCAAAATCTCAGTATACTTCGCGTGCAAAATCTCAGTATACTTCGCGTGCAAAATCTCAGATATACTTCGCGTGCAAAATCTCAGTATACATAGCGTGCAAAATCTCAGTATACTTAGTCGTGCAAAATCTCAGTATACTTCGCGTGCAAAATCTCAATATACTTCGCGTGCAAAATCTCAGTATACTTAGCGTGCAAAATCTCAGTATACTTAGCGTGCAAAATCTCAGTATACTTCGCGTGCAAAAATCTCAGTATACTTCGCGTGCAAAATCTCAGTATACTTAGCGTGCGAAATCTCAGTATACTTAGCGTTGCAAAATCTCAGGTATACTTCATGTAAACCAAAACACATAAACACAAGAGTCAAAGACAACATGGCGGTATAAATCTCAGATATACTTAGCGTGCAAAATCTCAGTATACTTAGCGTGCAAAATCTCAGTATACTTAGGCGTGCAAAATCTCAGTATACTTAGCGTGCAAAATCTCAGTAATACTTAGCGTGCAAAATCTCAGTATACTTACGGTGCAAAAATCTCAGGTATACTTAGCATGTAAAATCTCAAAACAACTAGACATGCAAGAGTCAAAGACAACATGGCGTAGGATAAATCTCAGTAATACTTCGCATGCAAAAATCTCAGTATAACTTTAGCGTGGGAAATCTCAGTATACTTCGCGTGCAAAAATCTCAGTATACTTCGCGTGCAAAATCTCAGTATATACTTAGCGTGTAAAATCTCAGTATACTTAGCGTGCAATCTCATACTTCGCGTGCAAAATCTCAGTATACTTCGCATGCAAAATCTCAGTATACTTAGCGTGCAAAAATCTCAGTATACTTAGCGTAAAATCTCAGTATACTTAGCGTGCAAAATCTCAGTATACTTCGCGTGCAAAATCTCAGTATACTTCGGTGCAAAATCTCAGTATACTTCGCGTGCAAAATCTCAGTATACTTAGCGTCCAAAATCTCAGTATACTTAGCGTGGCAAAATCTCAGTATAACTTCGCGTGCAAAATCTCAGTATACTTCGCGTGCAAAATCTCAGTATACTTAGCGTGCAAAATCTCAGTATACTTAGCGTGCAAAATCTCAGTATACTTCGCGTGCAAAATCTCAGTAATACTTAGCGTGCAAAATCTCAGTATATCCTCACTTAGCGTGCAAAATCTCTCAGTTAGCGTGCAAATCTCAATATACTTCGCAAAAAATCTCAGTATACTTAGCGTGGGCAATCTCAGTATCACGTATCTCAGTATACTTAGCCGTGCCAGTATACTTAGCGTGCAAAATCACAGTGGAAAATCTCAGATTACTTAGCCAAAACAATCTTCATAAATACTTAGCGTGGCGAATCTCAGTATACTTCAAAGACTAGTCGCGTATAAAATCTCAGTATACTTAGCGTGTAAAAATCTCAGTATACTTAGCGTGCAAAATCTCAGTATAACTTCGCGTGCAAAATCTCAGTATACTTAGCGTGCAAAATCTCAGTATACTGGAAAATCTCAGTATACTTACGTGCAATCTCAGTATACCTTCGCGTGCAAAATCGCATTATACCTTAGCGTGCAAAATCTCAGTATACTTACCGTGTGCAAAATCTCAGTATACTTCGCGTGCAAAATCTCAGTATACTTTCGCGTGCAAAATCTCAGTATACTTAGCGTGCAAAATCTCAGTATACTTAGCGTGGTAAAATCTCAGTATACTTCGCGTGCAAAATCTACAGTATACTTAGCGTGCAAAATCTCATTATACTTAGCGTGCAAAATCTCAGTATACCGTCGCGTGCAAAAATCTCAGTATACTTATCGTGCAAAATCTCAGTATACTTAGCGTGCAAAATCTCAGTATACTTAGCGTGCAAAATCTCAGTATACTTAGCGTGCAAAATCTCAGTATACTTAGCGTGCAAAATCTCAGTATACTTAGCGTGCAAAATCTCAGTATACTTCGCGTGCAAAATCTCAGTATACTTAGCGTGCAAAATCTCAGTATACTTCGCGTGCAAAATCTCAGTATACTTAGCGTGCAAAATCTCAGTATACTTAGCGTGCTAAATCTCAGTATACTTCGCGTGCAAAATCTCAGTATACTTCGCGTGCAAAATCTCAGTATACTTAGCGTGCAAAATCTCAGTATACTTAGCGTGCAAAATCTCAGTATACTTCGCGTGCAAAATATCAGTATACTTAGCGTGCAAAATCTCAGTATACTTAGCGTGCAAAATCACAGTATACTTCGCGTGTCGAAATGCAAGACCACCAGTTATACTTCGCGTGCAAAATCTCAGTATACTTAGCGTGCAAAATCTCAGTATACTTACCGTGCAAAATCTCAGTATACTTCGCGTGCAAAATCTCAGTATACTTCGCGTTGCAAAATCTCAGTATACTTCGCGTGCAAAATCTCAGTATACTTACCCGTGCAAAATCTCAGTATACTTCGCGTGGAAAAATCTCAGTATACTTAGGTGTGCAAAATCTCAATATACTTCGCGTGCAAAAATCTCAGTATACTTAGCGTGCAAAATCTCAGTATACTTAGCGTGCAAAATCTCAGTATACTTCGCGTGCAAAATCTCAGTATACTTCGCGCAAAATCCAAAATCTCAGATATACTTAGCGTGCAAAATCTCAGTATACTTAGCGTGAAAAATCTCAGTATACTTATGCGTGGGAAATCTCAGTATACTTTCGCGTGCAAAATCTCAGTATACTTAGCGTGCAAAATCTCAGTATATACCTCGTAAAGACTTTAGCGTTAAATCTCAGTATAATCAGCGTGCAAATCTCTCAGTATACGTGCGAAATCTCAGTATACTTAGGCGTGCAAGATCTCAGTATACTTCGCGTGCAAAATCTCAGTATACTTAGCGTGCAAAATCTCAGTATACTTAGCGTGCAAAATCTCAGTATACTTCGCGTGCAAAATTTCAGTATACTTAGCGTGCGAAATCTCAGTATACTTAGCGTGCTAAATCTCAATATACTTCGCGTGCAAAATCTCAGTATACTTAGTGTGCAAAATCTCAGTATACTTCGCGTGCAAAATCTCAGTATACTTAGCGTGCAAAATCTCAGTATACTTAGCGTGAAAAATCTCAGTATACTTAGCGTGGGAAATCTCAGTATACTTCGCGTGCAAAAACTCAGTATACTTAGCGTGCAAAATCTCAGTTCACTTAGCGTGCGAAATCTCAGTATACTTCGCGTGCAAAATCTCAGTATACTTATCGTGCAAAATCTCAGTATACTTAGCGTGCAAAATCTCAGTATACTTAGCGTGCAAAATCTCAGTATACTTCGCGTGCAAAATCTCAGTATACTTAGCGTGCAAAATCTCAGAATACTTAGCGTGCAAAATCTCAATATACTTCGCGTGCAAAATCTCAGTATACTTAGCGTGCAAAATCTCAGTATACTTAGCGTGGGCAATCTCAGCATACTTAGCGTGCAAAATCTCAATATACTTCGCGTGCAAAATCTCAGTATAATTAGCGCGCAAAAATCTCAGTATACTTAGGGTGTGAAAAATCTCAGTAGCGTGCAAAATCTCATAATACTTAGCGTGCAAAATCTCAGTATACTTAGCGTGCAAAATCTCAGTATACTTAGCGTGCAAAATCTCAGTATACTTAGCGTGCATCCCAGTAATACTAGTATACTTAGCGTGCAAAATCTCAGTATACTTAGTGCGTCAAAATCTCAGTAAACTTCGCGTGCAAAATCTCAGTATACTTAGCGTGCAAAATCTCAGTATACTTAGCGTGAAAAATCGCAGTATACTTAGCGTGAAAATCTCAGTATACTTAGCGTGCAAAAACTCAGAGCAGCGTGCAAAATCTCAGTATACTTAGCGTGCAAAATCTCAGTATACTTAGCGTGCAAAATCTCAGTATACTTAGCGTGCGAAATCTCAGTATACTTTGCAAATATTTGAGGTATACTTCATGTAAACCAAAACAAATAAACACAAGGGTCAAAGACAACATAGCGGAATTGTTATTGTTTTAGTTTTAAGTATTTCTCGTACTTTGTGTATTGTTCTCGTGCACCTCTGTGACGATGAAGACGTTTTCGAATAACTTCAAGCTTTGAAGAGATTGTGCGAAGAAGCAGATAGGCTGTGGCTGTCAATGGACATTAATTTGATTGAGCACTTGCATAGGAAACTTCAAGCCCACTTAAACGTTCTTATTTACATTGTGACAAGCTGTATCGATTCTGGTGACCGTGAGCTAGCTGGAATGCTGCAAACGCTGTACAATGGCGTCCTTAACATATTTCAACATTATTCCTCTCTTCTTGAGAGACAGGAGCAATCAGATGAAAAAAGAGCATATCTGTCGAGTGGAGAGAACAGGTAGACGAGGGCGACCAAGGTATGGTCTTTTCTATGAAACTTAATAAACTTTATTAAACCTTAAAGACAAACCGGGTGTTTGACCCGTCTCCCTGCAACATTGATAGTAACCTTGCAATTTCTGCTTTTTTTGCAATCTGTCCCATTTGAAATGTAGAACTTCACATGTGATGATATACTCAAAGTTAATTAATTAATCTACTGTACTCAAGTTGAACATCACACTGTGTGAATTTTGACATTTGTAGCATTCCACAATTTCTTTCGAACTTGACCATTCTGGGCTGGGGGAGGGTGTACCTCTATATAGCCCTCTTTGCTCCACCAATCAACTCGATTTTATGATCAAATTTTGCAGCCAATTTCTGGCCAATTTACCAACAAGTCACGTTTCCCCCTACCAAATCTCCAAATTAATTACCAAACATTACAGTGTTCCTAAAAATGGGGGTGTTGCCAGATCGATCCAGTATGATCTAAGTCTAAAATTCATGGCAACATTCTGGGCAATCTTTGATAACTGTTCACCATTCGTTACATGTACAGTATGTATGACATCACCATGGGTCAATTGCAGCAGTTGCATAGTACTGGCATGACATGGTCAAGCACTGCTGAAATGCTTGGTGTTAACAGGACAACAATATACAGAAGATGGAAATTATTTGGAATGAACACAGATGAGGCATACAGATTTTCGGACATACCAGATGCAGATCTGGATACTATACGTACTTCATTACTCCATCATAGTCCAAATGCTCGTGAAACATATGTGCAAGGGAGCTGTCTTAGGGCAAGAGGGATAAAAATACAGAGATGGTGATTATGGGAAAGGCTGCAGGTAATTTCTTTAGCAGTTGCTAAAGGATCAAAAGATTAAAGCACCGCTGCGATGAAAAAATCGTGCATCTAATTTTGGTCTTAATAAAACATCATTTTCAAAATAAACCATCAAGGCATTTTTGGTTTCTCAATATCTTGACTTGTTCTCGAGATATTCACCTTTTCAAAACATGCAAATTAGCTGTCTTGTGATGTCATTTACTCACACATACTAAATGAGATTTACAAAATAATAAATATCTCCAAAAGTAACTGCCAGAATTTATTCAAACTTTTCACGAGTATATATTAAATGGATTTATGAAATGAAAATAATTAACAGCATGCGATGTGTATGTGTTGTTGTTCCACAGGTCCCTTGGGGGTTCTTCTTGGGGGTATCAAATCCACTAGCCTCTTGGCTAAGTTAATGAGCATAGATGCTCAGAGCTCATTCATGTACCGACTGCCGTATGTGACACTTCGCTACCACCCACCCTCCCACCCCGTGTAGTAGGCATCCAGGTGGTTGAGCCATTGCCATTCCTTGGCTTGGGCTCGCTCAGTCGCGCAAGTAGGTTTTGTATTGCTGCTGGTGTCCCTAGTGCCTGCAATCGTTGCGGACTTGGTTTTTGTGTTCCTTGCGGTGCTACGGTTGCGGGCCGGGTACTGCATGTGCACAACTATGCAATCATACAGATGCTAGGTGGTTGCTTGTGTGCTACTTTGCATCATATTGTTGCTGGGGGGGGGGGGGGGGGGGGGGACTGCTCTTGTGCTAATGTTCATTGCTGTCTTACAGTTGCTAGGTGGTTGCAGGTGTGCTACTTTGCTATTATATTGGTGCTGGGAGACTGCATTTATGCTGTTGTGCCTGGCTATCGTACAGTTGCTGGGTGGTTGCATGTGTGCTACTTTGCTATCATATTGCTGCGGGGGGGACTGCATTTGTGCTAATGTACCTTGCTGTCGTACAGTTGCTACATGGTTGCATGTGCGACTTTGCTGTAATCGTCTTGCTGGTGGGGGACTGCATTTGCGCTAATGTTCCTTGCTGTCATACAGTTGCGGGGGATCCGCTTTGCGTTGGTGCTATTTACTGTCCCACAGTTGCTGAGGCCGTGTTTGTGCTCCTGTACCCTGCGTGACTGCTTTTGTCCTTCGGTACCCTGGGTGACTGCCTTTGTCCTACGGTACCCTGGGCGACTGCCTTCGTCCTCCTGTACCCTGGGTGACTGCCTTTGTCCTACAGTACCCTGGGTGACTGCTTTTGTCCTTTGGTACCCTGGGTTGACTGCCTTTGTCCTCCTGTACCCTGGGTGACTGCCTTTGTCCTACGGTACCCTGGGTGACTGCCTTTGTCCTCCTGTATCCTGGGTGACTGCCTTTGTCCTACGGTGCCCTGGGTGACTGCCTTTGTCCTCCTGTACCCTGGGTCTGCCTTTGTCCTACGGTGCCTCGCTGTCGTACTGTTGCTGGGGCTTCTGCGTTGCACTTAGTTGCTGTCTTCTGCAGTTGCGGCGGGCTTCTTTGGGCTACTTTGCTATACTACAGTTGTGGGTGACTGTAGATGTGCTTTACTGCTGCCGTACAGTCGTTGGGAACTGTTTTGTGCTTTCTGCTGCCGTACTGTCACTGGGGCAGTGTATTGTGCTGCCCTGCCATTGCCCTGTTATGCAGGGGTCTCTTTAATTGCATTGGCGATGTCGTTATGTGGGTCCGTACTGTGCAACACTGCTTATCGTACAGGCGTT
Organism: Paragorgia papillata; assembly: GCA_035771165.1. Lineage (NCBI taxonomy): Eukaryota > Metazoa > Cnidaria > Anthozoa > Scleralcyonacea > Coralliidae > Paragorgia > Paragorgia papillata. Next base: position 1,507,931 of record JAWNZC010000158.1, read on the forward strand.
GGGGGCCTGTATTTGTGCTCCCCTGCTGTTGCACTGTCGTGTGGGGGGTCCTCAGTAATGTGCGGGTCCGTACTGTGCAAACTTTGCCATACAGACGTTGGGGGTCTGTATTTGTGCTCCCTGCTGTTGCACAGTCAAGTGGGGGGTCCTCAGTATGTGCGGGTCCGTACTGTGCAACTTTGCCATACAGACGTTGGGGGTCTGTATTTGTGCCCCCTGCTGTTGCACAGTCGTGTGGGGGGTCCTAGGGTCCTCACATTTCGCTTGTATCTTTCGCGCCAGTACATCTGGTCTGTTCCCCGGCTACTCCGGGTGATAACTTATGTAGGATGTGTTCTTGGCTACTCCAAGAAAATGTGCAGTAGTGTGCTGTAATTATGTGTAGTGGTAGCATGTGTCTAGCTGTTGGTAGTTTGTGTTGCCGCACCCGTACATCGGGTCTGTTGCCCGGCTACTCTGGGTGATAACTTAATTTGTAGGGTGTGTTCTTGGCTACTCTGAGAAAATGTGCCGTAGTGTGCTGTTTTGTGCTGTAATGTGTAGTAGCTTGTGCTTAACAGTACCAGCTTGTCCGGCTTTGGCTTAGTGCCATTGTTTGCTATGTACTTGTCTACCTGCTCTGGAAAGGGCCCGTTTGTTGCTTTTCTTTGCTGCAGAAATGGGCCTTTGCTTCTGGGTTTGCGTACAGGTTCCATTCATTGATGGTCACCGGGATGTTGCTCGTTCAATCGCAGCTTTCACCTTTTCTCTGTTGGTTGGCCCCTGGTGGCTTTCTTAGGTCCAGGTCGGTATGGTAATTTCGGAACCATTGATTATCATTTGGTAAGTTACTTCTCCACTTTATGTGTGACAGTAGTTCTGTTAGGAGAGGGTAATTCTCGGCAACATTGCTACAAGTTAGTTGGGAGTTTAGGCTTGCCTGGAGCTGCTCTACCTATAAGACCGCTCCCGTCTTGGTGGTTCGCCTGTTCCTGTATACTGTTCCTCAGCTCTTAGGGCAAACCCTCTCCGACGGAGCTACACCCTCCAAAGGTCGTAGTTTACAGTACTGTGTCCTTGTTAGGCACACTAGTGCGGGTACAGTAGTTTATGGCGTGGTATCAAGCCCTATGCCAGACATTGCAGGATTGTTAATGGAGTAAGTACATAATATATTTGTGTGAAGCTTGAATAAATTCTGCCTGTTTCTTCAGGAGATATTTATCATTAAATTTGTGAATCTCATTTTGTAAGTGTGAGTAAATGACATCACAAGGCGGCTAATTTGCATGTTTTAAAAAAGTGAATATCTCCAGAGCGAGACAAGATATTGAGAAACCAAAAATACCTCGATTGTTTATTTTGAAATGATGTTTTATTAACGGGGCAATATGCCTGAATTATGTTTATTTACGGTTTTGATAGTTTGGTGTGCTTTATCTTATGAAGTATTGAACCAAAGTATGGACAACCATATATTTTCTGAAACTACAGGAATTAAGCAATATATAAAGTTAAAAATTTTGACTTGTTTTATTTACATTATAATTTACATTTGAGGCGACCAATTGTCAAAGTAGCCTCACCCAGTATTATGTTCTCAAAATTTTAACTCAAGAACACATCACCAAGTTGTATCGAAAACACTTTTTAAAGTAGTTTAGCTGTAAACCTAAAATATGATGATGGAAATTTGTAGAATATTTCTCTGTTGCCATAGCAACCAAAAGTAAATAATTATACAGTTTCTGATTTCCACTGACTATATTTCGAAAACTACATCCCCCTTCCTAAATAATTGCTATCATCATTTTGCTGAAAATATATAAAATAACTAGAAATACATGAACGCAACAACCCCTCGCCCGCTTTTACATTCTTTTTTAAAACACCCACCCACCCCCTGATTAAAATAAGCACTCCTAAATCCTAATCATTAGGATTTATTGATTTATTGGCTGTATGATACAGCCAATACAAAAACAAACAGATATAAAAACAAATGATGTTAAATCCTTGGGATATTAAATTATACAATTTATGGATAGGTCGATAGGATGAGAAAACTGATTTAAATCATTTAATGAAAGT
>JAWNZC010000158.1:1517500-1560000 GCA_035771165.1 Paragorgia papillata
GGTGACGTAATTCGGGAAGTAATTATATTCAGGCTAAATTGCTATGCAAGTGCTATCTTTGGAAGTTGGAGTTAAACAGACTCTTGAAAATGTTTTAGTAGGGGTAGAACCACTTTCCATTGCATGTACGACAACCCGAAACACGTCAAAACAGGGCGATGTACATTTCAGCGATTTCCCGCCAGAATATTTAATTAGATTCAAAAACCTGCAAGCGAAACAAGTCCGTCTCTTTCCTCCCGCTTTTCCGCTCTCCCGCCTTTCCACCCGCCCGCAAAACCTAGCGCTAAGAGGCGGACTTGGAGCAAGTCTAGGCTTCCTTAAGCCCGCAGAAACGCCCGCTACGCAGACTAGGCGAAGTCGTAACAGAGGTTTCACTTTCATATACGTTCATAAAGTAAAAGAACGCAGAAAATGGGTATGAACCGCAGGCAGGAATGGAACTTAAGGTTAATTAATATATCTTATTAGATGTTTTGGTGTGTAGTATCGCTGTATACTTTTACGAGTTGTGCCGTATTTTGACGAGCCCGCAGGGCGAGTCAAAATACAAACAACGAGTAAAAATATACAGCGATACTACACACCAAAACATCTTATAAGAGATTTATTATACAACTGCTCTGATCAACAAATTTTTATGGAAAAAGAAAACTCTAAAAAGGCCAGAGAAGTAGCGTGACTTGCACCAGGACAAGATAATAAGCATACACGAAGTAGTCTCCCGTGTGATAAATTTGATTGGCTAACAATCCAAATAGCCAGTGCAAACAACTAACTATCCAAATATCGCTGTATATTTATACTCATTTTTAGCGTTATTTGGACAGTTTTTAATGCAGTTGTATAATAAAACACATTATCGAACGGCTTTATACGGAGTATTGGTGGCGGTGGTTAGCGCCTGTGTCTTTACCTCTGCGAAGAGTGTTTCCATTTTGACTTTAAATACATACATTAAGACAATAGTGTAGTATTGTGAGTGACGTGCACTCACGTGATAAACATGTGACGAACCTGTGGGTAGTATTGTATTCGAGACTGCGAGTGAGAACGAACTTCAGGTGATCTGTCTGTGTTTTATTGTATACATGTTTTAGTATTAAAGTGTATATTTAAAGTGATCTCAAGCATCATTATATTGGCGACGAGGATTTTTCGAACAGTTTTGGTTCAATGGCAACGAAACTATCGCATCTTGCTCCACCTCCACCTTTCGACGCCGAAAGTGAAAGCTCGTCGTTAGCACAACGATGGAAAGAATGGCGTGAACGTTTTGAAATGTACCTACTAGCTGCCAACATCACCGACGCTAAACAAAAACGCGCTCTTCTCCTGTGTGTCGCTGGACCAGCTGTCCACAAGATTTTTAACACGCTGACCGATACCGGGACGGATTACAAAACCGCCGTCGAAAAGCTAGACGCTTATTTTCAGCCAAAGAAGAATCTGATTTACGAACGATACGTATTCAAACAAACAAGACCCAATCCCGATGAATCAACTGATCATTTTATTACACGCCTCCGTCAACTGGCAGAAACATGCGAGTTTGCTAATCTTGACGACGAAATTCGTGACCAGTTTGTTATTGTCTGGCCTTCGAAGACATTTCGTACAAAGCTCCTTCGAGAACCACTCTTGACTCTTGACAAGCTTCAAGAACTGGCCCGTGCCCAAGAACTTGCTGATCACCAGGCACGCATAATGGCAAAACAAGGAGACAACGAATTTCTGAATCGCCTTTCCAACGATCGAGAAAGAGGTACTTCGCGAGATTTGCTCAACAACGAACGGAAGTCGACTGTCAATTGTCGGAATTGTGGGAATAATTTTGAGGCAGGTCATAAACAAGTCTGCCCAGCGAAAGGAAAGTCATGTCGTTCGTGCGGGAAATTAAATCATTTCGCAAAAGTCTGCCGTAGTTCCCCAAGATCAAAGACGAAACCAAAGTTTCCTCAACAAAAGAAACCGAAGAATAACCAAGAAAATCGCGTCCGTGCAACGACTGGAGACAATCAAGACAACTCAAGTGGTGATGAATTCACTTTCACTTTGTCGTCACAAACAATGAACGATTGCAACAGTCTCAAGGAGATTACCAAGACCCCCAAAGGCGTAAGTCTCACCGCAAAGATAAACAACACGGATGTGAAACTGACACTCGACTCTGGTGCAACAACGAACATTTTAGACAATGCCAGTTTTGAACGCATTCAAAAGAACGACAACAGCATCCGACTACAGCCAAGTTCGATTAAAATTTTTCCTTACAACTCCAAAGTGCCGCTCCCTATCAAAGGAAAGTTCGAAGCAAAATTTCGCAACGGTACGACGACCACAACTGCAACGTTCTATGTCGTTGAAGGAAATTCAGGATCTTTATTAGGATATCAAACAGCAACGGAACTCGGACTGCTACATGTTAAAATAAATCAAACGACGAACAAGTCAGCGCCAAACGCAAGTAGAACAACCGCTGTAGTGACGCAATACAAACACCTCTTCAAGGGTATTGGTAAATTAAAGAATTATCAACAAAAACTGCACATCGATGCTAAGATAAAACCTGTTGCACAGAAACCACGAAGGGTTCCTTTTCATTTACGCAAGCAAGTCTGCCCGTATTGATGAATTGAAAGAACTCGACATTATAGAACCAGCATCTGGCCCAACTTCGTGGGTATCTCCAATTGTAGCTGCGCCCAAACCGCACAAGCCGTCTGAAGTCAGAGTTTGTGGTGACTACAGACAACCGAACCTGGCAATAACTCGGGAACGTCACCCCATTCCTACTGTGGAAGAACTTATGGAGGACATGAGCGGTGCCTCTGTATTCTCAAAGTTAGATCTACGCGCTGGATATCACCAAATTGAACTGGACGAAGAATCGCGTGACATCACTACTTTCTGCACTCATGACGGACTATACCGATACAAACGCCTTCCTTTTGGTATCTCCTCCGCATCAGAAGTGTTCCAAAACGCTGTTCAGCAAACCCTTCAGGTCTTCATGGTGTTCGCAACATAGCAGATGACATCATCGTGTGGGGGGCAACGCAAGCTGAGCATGACACCAACCTAGAAGCGCTTTTCAAATGTCTGGATGACAATGGCCTCACACTGAATGGTGAAAAATGTGCCTACAATCAGTCAAGTCTGTGGTTCTACGGGTATGTGCTTTCCAAAGATGGTCTATCTGCTGACCCAAAGAAAGTCGATGCCATAGTCAAGACCACAACTCCAGAAAATACAAGCCAACTAAGAAGCTTCCTTGGTCTAGCAAATTACTGCGCCCGTTTTATCCAGGATTTCACCAGTATTTCTGCTCCGTTACGCACACTGACCAAAAAGAATACTAAGTGGCAATGGACCGACATCCATCAACGCGCCTTTGAGAAAATCAAAACCGCTATAGCTGATGATTGCATCATGGCTTTCTTCGACCCATCCAAAGAAACCACTCTAACCGTTGATGCAAGTCCCGTGGGCCTTGGGGCGATCTTATCCCAAGTACAAGAAGATGGAACAATTCGCAACATATCGTATGCAAGTCGCACCCTTACAGCTACTGAATGCCGCTACTCGCAAACAGAAAAAGAAGCTCTCGCTGTGGTCTGGGGTTGTGAGCGATTCCACCTTTATCTCATTGGCAAAGAATTTGTGCTCTACACTGATCATAAACCTCTGGAAATGATCGACCATCCGAAGTCGAAACCACCACCGCGCATTGAACGATGGCTTCTCCGCATGCAACAGTACCAGTATCGAGTGAAGTATCGACCAGGATCTTCCAACCCAGCAGATGTACTTTCACGTCAACCCATTGAAAGCGACAAATGGTCTTCCAACACTGCTGACAAGTACATCAACTTCATTGAACGACATGCAGTTCCCAAGTCCATGACACTAGAAGAGATAGCTACAGCAACAAATCAAGATCTCGAGATACAGGCTGTCATCAAAGCTGTTCAGTCTGGAACACGGTTCAACCACAAAGATCCGAATCACCACTACGTTAAACCCTACCACAAACTCAGAAACGAGTTATCTGTCACCGACAACGGCATTCTCCTTCGTGACACCCGTATCGTAATACCGAAATCCCTCAGACAGCGCACAATGGCGATTGCTCACGAAGGTCACCAAGGCATTGCAAAAAACCAAGGCGTTACCACGTACCAAAGTGTGGTGGCATGGTCTAGAAGTTCAAGTAGAAAAGCTCGTGAAAAACTGTCTGCCTTGCCAATCTGCAACTTCACAAGCTCCACAACCGAAAGAACCTCTACAAATGACCGAAATGCCATCCAAACCCTGGAGCGTTGTGCACGCTGATTTCTGTGGTCCGTTTCCCACCGGTGAAACTGTCTTAGTGGTAATCGATGGCTATTCCCGTTTTCCAGAAGTAGAGATCATGAGAACGACGACAACCACCGCTGTCATTTCTCGTCTCAAAAGAATATTCGCCCAGAATGGCTACCCTGAAGAGTTCACGAGTGACAACGGCCCTCCATTCAATGCTGAAGATTTTGACAACGATCTCCAACAGAATGGCATCCGCCACCGAAAGATAACCCTTATTGGCCGCAGGCAAACGCTGAAGCAGAACGTTTCATGCGTACCTTAGAGAAAGCTGCACGAACTGCCCATCTCGAGGAACGACGCTGGCAAGACGAGTTGGACTCGTTTCTTCTAAATTACCGGTCAACTCCCCATTGCACAACTGCTATTAGCCCTGCCGAACTCCTTTTCAATCGGAAGATAAGAAACAAATTGCCCAGTGTCAGCGATTCCAGTCCTTCTCAGGATAACGAAGCTCATAAGGAAGCTACACAACGAGATGCAAAACAAAAGGAGAAGATGAAGTCCTATGCAGATCAGCGCAATCGTGCCAAGAAGATCGAGTTAAACATAGGTGACCATGTTTTGGTTCGAGAACGGAAGAAGAACAAGCTGTCTACTCCTTTCAATAAGTCCACGTATAAGATTACTGCAATAAAAGGATCCATGATCACAGCAACTAGACGAGATAGCACGGTTACTAGAAATGCCTCGACATTCAAACGAGTGCCAGCACCCAACGATCCGATTCAAGACGATGACACCTATGACAGTGACATTGACAACTCAAGTAAAGAAACAATGAACTCTCGAAGATATCCAATGCGAGAAAATCGTTTGCTCGCCAGACTTCAAAAAATAAGTTAATGAACTACACCAATAACTTAAATATGTTCTCGTATTCAACTTTGATACTTTGTTATAGTTTAAAACGTAGACTTTGTCTTCCAAGAAAGGGAAGAGATGTAGTATTGTGAGTGACGTACACTCACGTGATAAACATGTGAGGAACCTGTGTGTAGTTTTGCATTCGAGACTGCGAGTGAGAACGAACTTCAGGTGATCTGTCTGTGTTTTATTGTATACATGTTTTAGTATTAAAGTGTATATTTAAAGTGATCACCAAGCATCATTATAGGCCCCTTCGCACTTTTCTGGTGACAGAGGAATACCAAGGTTCTGCGCCGCGTGATCGATAGCTTCTAAACGATTAGCACATATGTCAGACCCCGCTGGGCCCAAGGTAAAGTAATCATCTAAATAGTGCAAAAGGTCCAACACGTTCCAATTATGGACTAAAATCCATTCAAACAAGTCGGCGACGCTGTTAAAGATGCCCGGTGCAGAGCGCAGATCGAACGGTAATGTTAAATCAACATAGTACATTCCCTTCCACCGCATGCCCAATAGATATCTATCAGACGGATGAACCGGAATTATACGATAAGCGCTTTTAATGTCCACCTTGCCCATCAACGCCCCCTTTCCTGTTTTCACAATCATGTCGATCGCATCTTTCACTCTACAATAATGCAACGAAAATTCATCTTTATTTATACCGTCGTTAATACTATGCTCAAATGGGTATGAGAGGTCGAGAATAAGACGCCAGACGTTGGCCTTTTTTGGAATAACCCCGAAACGACTGATATGCAAATCAGCAATTGGCGGGTTGCTAGTCGGTCCAAACACTCGTCCTAATCTGACTTCTTTGGCTAAGTAATTGTCGATTATCGACGCATGTTCGTAAGTAGACGGACAGTTAGAATTTGCCGCTTTTAGCTTGGACAGTAGTGGTTGAAAACCAAGATGAAAACCATTACGCAAACCATACAAAACATAATCCACTTTCCGGCGATCCGGATGTGCAGTTAAATGTATTTCAAAGTTAATAATGTTAATTGGTGTTACCATGTGGGCTTTGGGTAAAGTCTCCGTAGATAATAAAGGTGATGACATGACTCCTATGTTGTTTTTGAGTTCAACTGACCGGTGGTCATTGGGCGATAGATCTACGCGTTTGAAAGCGTTCTGTTGGATACCGAGCGCGACTGTCACAGTTGATTTTTCGGTGGGAACCGCCGCATCCGAAGCGATTGCAGTTGTGGCGAAATCTACACGTTTCACGTGGGCTGCTACACGAACCGACATTCCATGATCTGCAGAGCTCGCTGCCCCGTGGATCGCCTCGAGGCTCAAGACGATTGGCGCTCGGTGGTGCGAGGTTTCGATTGCTTGTGTCGTTTGACGTGTGATAACTATACAAATCAGGTCTCAACTGGCTCCAATCCTTTAGATTCGACGCTGCGGCTTCGAGGCGGAACGCGCGATCATAGTTGTACCAACACATGCCACTATAGCGCTTAGCCATACGGATAATGAGTGCCATGTACGCTAGCAAATCGCGCGCTCGGGTGGGACATGAAGAGGAAACCACTGCGGTGTAGCTAGTGAAGCATTCCACCCACGTCAAGATATCTGACACCTCTTGCTTCTTTCGTGCGATAAGCCTTGTCACAGGCATGATCGAGCCCCCTTCGATAGTAAACGAGGGTGATTCTGTCATTGGGGCCTCTAAATTTTCTGGTAGGAGATCCGACATCTCAATAAACTTGTTATCGATGATCAAAGAAACCACTTTTGGTGGAATTGGGGGACGTCCCGGCCCAAGAATAAAAGCAGAACTAGGCCTTGTAAAATTCGAATTTGGGTCCATAGCCTTGTTTAAACCTCCCGTTTCGCCCGTGTTCGTTTGATAGTTCTCCTCTGCCGGCCGCGACTGGCCTTGTCCCATAGAGTTATAGAAACACGAGTGGAAGTTTGGGAGAACGAGAAATTGTGGTGGGAACACGAGCCCGCAGGGCGAGTGTTTCCACGCTATTTCGAGTTCTCCCAAACTTCCACAAGTGTTTCTATAACTCTATGGGAACACGGAAAAATGTTTTCTATTTCCTTTATAAACTAACCTGTTGAAAATAGGTATGGAACGTAAAAATAATCACTGCATCAAAGCGTAAATTCTCCTTACTCTTCATAATGGCGTATGATGGCCTATCCTACACCGTAATGATGGCGTATTGAATGGCGTGGACCTTGCCGTGTTTCCATAAAGTTATAGAAACACGGCTTTCAACCAATCGCCGTCCTTGTTTTCAAAATGTTATTTCATATATAATAGTATAATTAGATTCCAATCTGACATAGTATAATAAGTGACGAGATTGGAATGTAGATTCCAATCTATAATAGTATAAGTGGCGAGATTGGAATTTAGATTCCAATCTGACATAGTATAATGAGTGGCGAGATTGGAATTTAGATTCCAATCTGACATAGTATAATAAGTGGCGAGATTGGAATTTAGATTCCAATCTATAATAGTATAATAAGTGACGAGATTGGAATTTAGATTCCAATCTAACATAGTATAATAAGTGGTGAGATTGGAATTTAGATTCCAATCTGACATAGTATAATAAGTGACGACATTGGAATTTAGATTCCAATCTGACATAGTATAATAAGTGGCGAGATTGGAAATTAGATTGCAATCTGACATAGTCTAATAAGTGGCGAGATTGGAATTTAGATTGCAATCTAACATAGTATAATAAGTGGCGAGATTGGAAATTAGATTCCAACCTAACATAGTATAATAAGTGGCGAGATTGGAATTTAGATTCCAATCTGACATAGTATAATAAGTGACGACATTGGAATTTAGATTCCAATCTGACATAGTATAATAAGTGACGAGATTGGAATTTAGATTCCAATCTATAATAGTATAATAAGTGGTGAGATTGGAATTTAGATTCCAATATATAGTACAATAAGTGGCGAGATTGGAATTTAGATTCCAATCTGACATAGTATAATAAGTGGCGAGATTGGAATTTAGATTCCAACCTGACATAGTATAATAAGTGGCGAGATTGGAATTTAGATTCCAATATATAATAGTATAATAAGTGACGAGATTGGAATTTAGATTCCAATCTATAATAGTATAATAAGTGACGAGATTGGAATTTAGATTCCAATCTGACATAATATAATAAGGGGCGAGATTGGAATTTAGATTCCAATATATAATAGTTTAATAAGTGGCGAGATTGGAATTTAGATTCCAATCTAACATAGTATAATAAGTGGTGAGATTGGAATTTAGATTCCAATCTGACATAGTATAATAAGTGACGACATTGGAATTTAGATTCCAATCTGACATAGTATAATAAGTGGCGAGATTGGAAATTAGATTGCAATCTGACATAGTCTAATAAGTGGCGAGATTGGAATTTAGATTGCAATCTAACATAGTATAATAAGTGGCGAGATTGGAAATTAGATTCCAACCTAACATAGTATAATAAGTGGCGAGATTGGAATTTAGATTCCAATCTGACATAGTATAATAAGTGACGACATTGGAATTTAGATTCCAATCTGACATAGTATAATAAGTGACGAGATTGGAATTTAGATTCCAATCTATAATAGTATAATAAGTGGTGAGATTGGAATTTAGATTCCAATATATAGTACAATAAGTGGCGAGATTGGAATTTAGATTCCAATCTGACATAGTATAATAAGTGGCGAGATTGGAATTTAGATTCCAACCTGACATAGTATAATAAGTGGCGAGATTGGAATTTAGATTCCAATATATAATAGTATAATAAGTGACGAGATTGGAATTTAGATTCCAATCTATAATAGTATAATAAGTGACGAGATTGGAATTTAGATTCCAATCTGACATAATATAATAAGGGGCGAGATTGGAATTTAGATTCCAATATATAATAGTTTAATAAGTGGCGAGATTGGAATTTAGATTCCAATCTAACATAGTATAATAAGTGGTGAGATTGGAATTTAGATTCCAATCTGACATAGTATAATAAGTGACGACATTGGAATTTAGATTCCAATCTGACATAGTATAATAAGTGGCGAGATTGGAAATTAGATTGCAATCTGACATAGTCTAATAAGTGGCGAGATTGGAATTTAGATTGCAATCTAACATAGTATAATAAGTGGCGAGATTGGAAATTAGATTCCAACCTAACATAGTATCATAAGTGGCGAGATTGGAATTTAGATTCCAATCTGACATAGTATAATAAGTGACGACATTGGAATTTAGATTCCAATCTGACATAGTATAATAAGTGACGAGATTGGAATTTAGATTCCAATCTATAATAGTATAATAAGTGGTGAGATTGGAATTTAGATTCCAATATATAGTACAATAAGTGGCGAGATTGGAATTTAGATTCCAATCTGACATAGTATAATAAGTGGCGAGATTGGAATTTAGATTCCAACCTGACATAGTATAATAAGTGGCGAGATTGGAATTTAGATTCCAATATATAATAGTATAATAAGTGACGAGATTGGAATTTAGATTCCAATCTGACATAGTATAATAAGTGACGAGATTGGAATTTAGATTCCAATCTGACATAATATAATAAGTGACGAGATTGGAATTTAGATTCCAATCTGACATAGTATAATAAGTGACGAGATTGGAATTTAGATTCCTATCTGACATAATATAATAAGTGACGAGATTGGAATTTAGATTCCAATCTGACATAGTATAATAAGTGACGAGATTGGAATTTAGATTCCAATCTGACATAGTATAATAAGTGGCGAGATTGGAAATTAGATTCCAATCTGACATAATAATAATAAGTGACGAGATTGGAATTTAGATTCCAATCTGACATAGTATAATAAGTGACGAGATTGGAATTTAGATTCCAATCTGACATAATATAATAAGTGACGAGATTGGAATTTAGATTCCAATCTGACATAGTTTAATAAGTGGCGAGATTGGAATTTAGATTCCAATCTGACATAGTATAATAAATGACGACATTGGAATTTAGATTCCAATACATAGTATAACAGGTTTAACAACTCGCTATATTAGAATCATGCCATTTCTGTAGTGTTTTCGTTGATTTCTTCATTACTCGAATCGTCAGTTGTGGTATACGCAATCTGACATAGTATAATAAGTGGTGAGATTGGACTTTAGATTGCAATCTGACATAGTATAATAAGTGGCGAGATTGGAAATTAGATTCCAATCTAACATAGTATAATAAGTGACGAGATTGGAATTTAGATTCCAATCTGACGTAGTATAATAAGTCGTGAGATTGGAATTTAGATTGCAATCTGACATAGTATAATAAGTGGCGAGATTGGAAATTAGATTCAAATGTGACATAGTATAATAAGTGACGAGATTGGAATTTAGATTCCAATCTGACGTAGTATAATAAGTCGCGAGATTGGAATTTAGATTCCAATTTAACATAGTATAATAAGTGGTGAGATTTCAATTTAGATTCCAATCTAACATAGTATAATAAGTGACGAGATTGGAATTTAGATTCCAATCTGACGTTGTATAATAAGTCGCGAGATTGGAATTTAGATTGCAATCTGACATAGTATAATAAGTGGTGAGATTGGAAATTAGATTGCAATCTGACATAGTATAATAAGTGACGACATTGGAATTTAGATTCCAATCTGACGTAGTATAATAAGTCACGACATTGGAATTTAGATTCCAATCTGACATAGTATAATAAGTGGTGAGATTGGAAATTAGATTCCAATCTATAATAGTATAAGTGGCGAGATTGGAATTTAGATTCCAATATATAGTACAATAAGTGGCGAGATTGGAATTTAGATTCTAATCTGACATAGTATAATAAGTGGTGAGATTGGAAATTAGATTGCAATGTGACATAGTATAATAAGTGGCGAGATTGGAATTTAGATTGCAATCTGACATAGTATAATAAGTGGCGAGATTGGAATTTAGATTCCAACCTGACATAGTATAATAAGTGGCGAGATTGGAATTTAGATTCCAATATATAATAGTATAATAAGTGACGAGATTGGAATTTAGATTCCAATCTGACATAGTATAATAAGTGACGAGATTGGAATTTGGATTCCAATCTGACATAATATAATAAGTGACGAGATTGGAATTTAGATTCCAATCTGACATAGTATAATAAGTGACGAGATTGGAATTTAGATTCCAATCTGACATAATATAATAAGGGGCGAGATTGGAATTTAGATTCCAATATATAATAGTTTAATAAGTGGCGAGATTGGAATTTAGATTCCAATCTGACATAGTATAATAAATGACGACATTGGAATTTAGATTCCAATACATAGTATAACAGGTTTAACAACTCGCTATATTAGAATCATGCCATTTCTGTAGTGTTTTCGTTGATTTCTTCATTACTCGAATCGTCAGTTGTGGTATACGCAATCTGACATAGTATAATAAGTGGTGAGATTGGACTTTAGATTGCAATCTGACATAGTATAATAAGTGGCGAGATTGGAAATTAGATTCCAATCTAACATAGTATAAGTGACGAGATTGGAATTTAGATTCCAATCTGACGTAGTATAATAAGTCGCGAGATTGGAATTTAGATTCCAACCTGACATAGTATAATAAGTGGCGAGATTGGAATTTAGATTGCAATCTGACATAGTATAATAAGTGGCGAGATTGGAAATTAGATTCCCATCTGACATAGTATAATAAGTGACGACATTGGAATTTAGATTGCAATCTGACATAGTATAATAAGTGGCGAGATTGGAATTTAGATTGCAATCTGACATAGTATAATAAGTGACGAGATTGGAATTTAGATTCCAATCTGACATAGTATAATAAGTGACGAGATTGGAATTTAGATTCCAATCTGACATAATATAATAAGGAGCGAGATTGGAATTTAGATTGCAATATATAATAGTTTAATAAGTGGCGAGATTGGAATTTAGATTCCAATCTGACATAGTATAATAAATGACGACATTGGAATTTAGATTCCAATACATAGTATAACAGGTTTAACAACTCGCTATATTAGAATCATACCATTTCTGTAGTGTTTTCGTTGATTTCTTCATTACTCGAATCGTCGAATCGTCAGTTGTGGTATACGCAATCTGACATAGTATAATAAGTCGCGGGATTGGAATTTAGATTGCAATCTGACATAGTATAATAAGTGGTGAGATTGGAAATTAGATTGCAATCTGACATAGTATAATAAGTGACGACATTGGAATTTAGATTCCAATCTGACGTAGTATAATAAGTGACGACATTGGAATTTAGATTCCAATCTGACATAGTATAATAAGTGGTGAGATTGGAAATTAGATTCCAATCTATAATAGTATAAGTGGCGAGATTGGAATTTAGATTCCAATATATAGTACAATAAGTGGCGAGATTGGAATTTAGATTCTAATCTGACATAGTATAATAAGTGGTGAGATTGGAAATTAGATTGCAATCTGACATAGTATAATAAGTGGCGAGATTGGAATTTAGATTGCAATCTGACATAGTATAATAAGTGGTGAGATTGGAATTTAGATTCCAATCTGAGATAATATAATAAGTGGCGAGATTGGAATTTAGATTGCAATCTGACATAGTATAATAAGTGACGGCATTGGAATTTAGATTCCAATCTGACATAGTATAAGTGGCGAGATTGGAATTTAGATTGCAATCTGACATAGTATAATAAGTGACGAGATTGGAATTTAGATTCCAATCTGATATAAAATAATAAGGGGCGAGATTGGAATTTAGATTCCAATCTGACACAATATAATAAGGGGCGAGATTGGAATTTAGATTGCAATCTGACATAGTATAATAAGTGGTGAGATTGGAAATTAGATTGCAATATGACATAGTTAATAATAAGTGGCGAGATTGGAATTTGGATTGCAATCTGACATAGTATAATAAGTGGAGAGATTGGAATTTAGATTTTCCAATCTGACATAGTATAATAAGTGACGACATTGGAATTTAGATTCCAATCTGACATAGTATAATAAGTGGCGAGATTGGAATTTAGATTCCAATCTGACATAGTCTAATAAGTGACGAGATTGGAATTTAGATTCCTATGTAACATAGTATAATAAGTGGTGAGATTGGAATTTAGATTCCAATCTGACATAGTATAATAAGTGGCGATATTGGAATTTAGATTCCAATCTATAATAGTATAATAAGTAGTGAGATTGGAATTTAGATTCCAATATATAGTACAATAAGTGGCGAGATTGGAATTTAGATTCCAATCTGACATAATATAATAAGGGGCGAGATTGGAATTTAGATTCCTATGTGACATAGTATAATAAGTGGTGAGATTGGAATTTAGATTCCAATGTGACATAGTATAATAAGTGGCGAGATTGGAATTTAGATTCCAATGTGACATAGTATAATAAGTGGTGAGATTGGAATTTAGATTCCAATCTGACATAGTATAATAAGTGACGAGATTGGAATTTAGATTCCAATCTATAATAGTATAATAAGTGGCGAGATTGGAATTTAGATTCCAATCTGCGGACATTATGTAATACCCTAGGGGGCGAGATTGGAATTTTAGATTCCTATGTAACATAGTATAATAAGTGGTGAGATTGGAATTTAGATTCCAATCTGACATAGTATAATAAGTGGCGAGATTGGAATTTAGATTCCAATCTATAATAGTATAATAAGCGGAATCGCCGAAGGTCGCCATGCATTGCGCACAGCGGTTTTCCTCCAAAAAAGAAACAAAAATGGCGGGGACTTGCAACTGAGTTACTGGTCGTAGTTTCGATTGTGCAGTAAAGAAGTACGATAGTTGTACGGCACTACTTCGTGATCGCTCAGAAACTGTTCAGCTTACTCGGGTTGTAATTTTTTTACAAAATAGTTTCTTGACTAAATTTGGTGTATTTATAACAAATGTTTCGATAAATGTCAGATCACTCAGATCTGGTTCTCTACTCTAGTTAAATATACTTGTCAGTAGAAAAATACTGTGGATTTTTCGGTATTGTGCCATGCAATTATTTTGCTTTCACAATAACAACAATCTGCTTTATGTTGATTTATTCTTAATATTGACTGGTGAATTTGTTTGACAGGATTTGTTTGACAGGAGAGATTAATTCAGATGTGAGTGACACATGTAAAACAATAGAGTCATATCAAGTACAGTATATACAGTAGATATCAATGTAAATATGTTTGTACTGCCTGAAAAAGTATATAACGAATCTTATCAAAGCATCAAAATTGTAGAAGAAGACAATTAAAACTTAGCTTCACTGCCTTTTAAATTCAAGAATGGTGTATCATGGTAATAGCTGCAAATCATTATTATTCTACCCTACTCTTTCCCTAAACTCAGCCATCCTCTCATCAAACCAATCAACCCCTCTCCCCAAACTTACCCAGTCCCCCCCCCCCCCCCCCCCCACACACACACACCCCCACACACACCTGCAAACTCTGCTTAAATTTTCAGTTTAATATATAAAACAAGACAGAGGATTAGTATTTTCCATCTGATCACAGCATAGGTTTAAAAGCTGCTGTACTACAAAATCAAGACAATAAATGTATACACATTACACATATATTCAGGACTATAAATCAGATAGTCCTCAGTTAACTGTAAGTAGATACAAGACCAGCCAGGTGGGTGACACTGAAAGAGATAAGGTCCCTTCATCTGTAACACAACTGTTCGACACTATAAACAAAAAAAGATAATATGCGATGTTTATAGATGTGCATATTCAGCAAATAAACACAGCTCTTTGATACAATTTATATTATCATAAGAGTAGACAATTGCATAATATAAATAGCTCTGTGTCAGTCTGTGTCAAAGACAAAGATTCATGTAAGAGCTCAGTTGTAATTGAAATAGCTATAATATATATAGAACAATTATTATGGGACAATGAACTCGGGTGGAGAATAACCAACCAACAGCTCCCAACTTGACCTGTAGCTAGTAAACCAAAAGTTGTGGGTTTGAATCCCAGCTGGGCCAAGTTGATTTTTCTCTACTTGTCCAGTATATGGTTCATCACTCAGAGTAACACCTAATATCATTATATATATATATATACAGTACAATGATAGCCTAACTCACATTACTAAGCCTTTGAGTGGTTTAATAAAAGAAGCATGGTACAGGTTGTACATCAACAAATAAACAGCTCTGATACACTTTGAGTATGAGTTAGCTCTGTAACAGCTGCACAGCTAAAACAAGCATAATAAAGACTGCCACTTATATCATCGGCTAATATTATATGTAAATATAACTCTGTGGCACAGTATAAATAAAGCAATAATACATGTACACAAGCTGTACTTGTGCACCAGCAAAGAAACAAAAACATATATATATAAATATATATGTGACACTATATTGAGATACTGTAAATGTAACCATACAGTAATGTAAACACATATATAATACATATTTAAGCGACATAATTTATAAGCATAAGCTATGATTGAACAAACTGTGCTATAATTTAGGGCTAAGATGAGGCATGGCATAATTGCAGCCACACTATAGTTTACTGTACTTTATATATAAACATAACAAAACACAGCTCTGGCATTGTTTTACTGCACATGGATGGACCAATTTATACATGGGCTATCATTTGCATCTCTGTACGCTTCGAAATAACTAAATAAGTCCAACAAATTTATCTAACACGTTTCTTCATGTAAACAATTCATTGGCAATTGTACAGCAAAGACATATACTCATATATTCTCTGCAGAAGCTCGCAATCTGCGTGCGATATCTCACAAATTTTAATACAATTCACTTCTTACCTGGTTATTTACTCTTTTCAATGGTCTTGACACAACTTGAATATCTTTAGTTTTCTTGTTTCTTCTATATTTTGTAACGATATGCAATTTCCAGGCGGTTTTACATCATATATCCCACCAACAAAACGATTCAAGCACTTGTATCACAAAGACATGCCTCGGCCGCGCGCGACGTCTCAAGAATATCGCTCCAAACAAATTAATAAGACTCAAAGTCGAAAAACAAAAAAGAAACGAGCTTAAGGCCTAAGTTAACACTTTTGCTTTCCGACAAGCACAAAATAAATACCAGATCGGTTAAGACTAAAAAGTTATTTGAAGCTTTAAATTGTTATATTTTAGCGTCCGGGCTCGAATTTCCAAATTTGCAAAAAGTGCTCACAAAGAATGAAGGCATGATCGCGCGAGAACAAAGATCACCATGGCAATCTTGGTACCACTGTGATCCTCTTGTATTCCCCTACCACCCCCTCAAATATCGTATTTAACATAGGGAACCCAAGCGCTACAGAGCTATAAAAAGACGGCGCATATTTTTCAGAATTTAATTCGTCACTAGTCTCCCAAATATGCTGACAATTGCAAAAAAAAAAATGCGACACTTTCCTCTGGCGATTTTGATACATTTTGTGCCAAGCGTGTGAATACATGAATTCCAAAGCTTCTGTACAGGGGCGTGGCGACTGGGGTGGGTGGGGAGTGCGACACACCACCAATAATTCTAAATATCAAATAGTTGGTCAAACGAGGAATTGCTGGTGTTCATGCAAAATAGAAATAGTGGGAGAAAAAAAATGCTGAATTTCTTCTTTTTTAAAAAATGATTTGTTGGATTTTTTTTATCCCTGACACCCCCAACAAAATTAATGATGGCGGGGGGGGGGGGGGGGTTATTTTGAATCCAGTGCCAGTCCTTTGCAGGTAGCTCCCGATTGAAATACGTACATTGTTTTATACGTATGTTTTTAGAAATAACATTGGCTTCAATTTGATGTATAGTATAAGTTTCCTCGTTATTTTAAACTTTTTAAAATGTAGTAAATGTTCGACCATATTTCGCTGGGAAATAGCACTAAGAAACTTGTTGTAGTTTTTTCTGAGTTTTGAGCTGAAATACTTAACGCTGAACGTTGGGCTGTATATGAAACTGAAGCTATTGAAAAATGCTATTTGGTATAGAAACTTCAAGAGTTTAGCTAAAAGGGAAATAATTAAAAAATATGAAAACAACTGCCATTTTGTTTGCCGAACGTTACAAAATGGCAGTTTTTTCTATTTTTTAATTATTTCCCTTTTAGCTAAACTCTTAAAGTTTCTATACCAAATAGAATTTTTCAATAGCTTTAGTTTCACATGCAACCCAACGTTCAGCGTTAAGTATTTCAACTCAAAACTCAGAAAAACTAACATTTAAAGGTTTTTGGCTTCATCCAATCATAGGGCCTGACTTATGGAGTTAGCGTTCCAGTTTACTTAGAGTTCAATGTTTCTATCTAGAGACCGCAGACCACTGAAAACAGAGGCTCGACTGTTTGAAGTATTTTGATACAGATCAAGTGGTTTCGACCTTCAACAGTCATCACAAGCTGGCGTGTCATAAATTATGCATTTATTTTGGCTAAGTGACTAACTTTATACGAGTTAGTCAGTTGTACAATGTTTCATGCATATAGTGAATTGGTGATATGGATTGTTTTTGTATTTCACGAATTTACGAAACAGACATTTTGTAGTTTAAAGTGGCTCCACACAGTTTCTTGGAAAATGGAAAATACAAGTTTGAGAGTCCAAAACACGTGCATTAACAATTCGGGAAAAGACTAAAACTAAATGTTACCAACGTTAGCAACAATATGACGTTTCAAAATGGCTGCCAATTACCCTTCAAACTAATTTAATTCGAAAAAAACTTTGGTGACCCCCAATTTTTTTTTCATTAAAACTTTTCTTTAAGTATGAATAATCAATAGGTCGATTTTAAAAAAATTCTGTAAAACGAATAATTTTTTTCTGGAAAAATCATGTTTGTTCATTTTTTAAAAATTTCGCTCTACAGAATTTTGTTAAAATTCGCCTATTGATTACTCATACTTCAAGAAAAGTTTTAATGAAAAATTTTTTGGGGGTGTCACCAAGGTTTGAAGGGTAATTGGTAATTTCACTAGTTTGAAGGGTAATTGGCAGCCATTTTGAAACATCATTCTTGCCATAGCAACAACTGTTGCTATTTATTTGGTAACAGTTTTTGATTGTCAGACTGTTTAATTATGCATAACATTTAGTTTTATTCTTTTTCCGAAATGTTTAATCACGTGTTTTGGACTCTTAAACTTGTATTTTCCATTTTTCAAGAAACTGTATTGAGCCACCTTAATAAATTCAGAACACTTTCATAGTTTCAGTGACTTTTCACTTTTGATTTTTTCTATAAAAAATAAAATGTTTCTGTCTTGTCAGACTTGTCTTGTTTTGTCTTGTCTTTTCCAGCTCCTAAATACCCGTTTATACATTACAAGTTTTTCGATCAATTCTCGCCTTTTTTACACTATGCCTCGGATATGAATATTTTCATTTATCAGTGCAAAAAGGTTGGTCATTATCATATGACAGCCCCCCCCCCCCCCCCCAATTGTGATTCCTTCACCACGCCCCTGCTTCTGTGTCTAATATTACAGTGACGGCTTCCATTGGCAAAGAGCTCCTCCTTTATGTGAGAGCGAATGGAAAACGTTTTTAGTAAGGATTGGAGAATATTAAATGAATCTGCGTTGAGAAAAGCAATTTTTAAAGGTATGGAATAAATGTAACAAATTAATTGAATTAAAGAGAAAATTAGAAAATGTCACAAATTAATGTCACAAATTGAGAGCAGATGGGATGTCATGATTTGGGATTGATGGATAATATTTTGATTATCTGCCTTTGTATACTCACGGAATGATTAAACTATAGATCGTTTTCATCTGACGTCACGGCGGCCATATTGGTGTACCAAAACAATGAAATGGCGGCCATATTGGTGTACGGTATGGGAATTGGCTCTTTCTTATTCAAATATTTTGTATTGTTTCACCACCCCAATGGGGCCACCGATCACGTGAGTGAAAACGATCTATATATATATTTCTAAAATTCATTAATAATTCATGAGAAAAATTAAAAATAAATTAAGGTTTAATCAATGTCTGTCGGTCATACTAATTACCGGCAAAAGCCGACAAAAGCCGACAAAAACCGACCAAAAACAGACAACTAGCGACAAAATTTTCTAGCAGTGTGTAGCACACAGACGACATGTATTTAATTTGCTCCGGGAACAATCTAAATCTGAATCGCTAATAATCTGACCGTGAATCGCATTCGCTTCTTGAAAAACATTCAAAATGATTTTTATTGACCGTGAATTCGCTTCCTTGAAAAACATTCAAAATGATTTTTATTGACCGTGAATCGCATTCGCTTCTTGAAAAACATTCAAAATGATTTTTATTGACCGTGAATTCGCTTCTTGAAAAACATTCAAAATGATTTTTATTTACCGTGAATTCGCTTCTTGAAAAACATTCAAAATGATTTTATTGACCGTGAATTCGCTTCTTGAAAAGCATTCAAAATGATTTTTATTGACCGTGAATTCGCTTCTTGAAAAGCATTCAAAATGATTTTTATTGACCGTGAATTCGCTTCCTTGAAAAACATTCAAAATTATTTTTATTGACCGTGAATCGCATTCGCTTCTTCTTATATATATTACCTCATAAGATTAATAGGATGCTCTCAGTTCCCTTGCTTGTCATGCTCAACCTCATTCCTTGAATATTTATATATGCACATACATCAAGAGATGTTGAAACAACATAAAAATAAGTTCATATCAACGTTTAATAGCCATAGACAGAATAGACACTTAGTTATTTGCACGTTGTTTTTCTTTTGTCGGTATTTGTTTTTCTTTTTGTCGGCTTTTGTCGGCTTTTGTCGGTAATTAGTATGACCCATGTCTGTTTACCCCGGTACAGAACTGATATCAGTGTCTGTAAATGTGATACAGAACTGTTTAAAAAAACATCAGTTCTGTATCACATTTACAGACACTGATCATATCAGTTCTGTAGCAAGTGTACAAACACTTCGCATTCAGCTATCTTGAGTGAGGTACGCTGGTAGTGTCCTCATACAAGATGAAGAGGCAAACATTTGTTGCCCTTGATGACCAGTAAGGCCATTTATGCCACGTCACTTAGAATAGAAAATGTGGGACTAATATTAAATTAAAGCGCATGCTCGTATCACTAATTTAATAATCGTAGCCTATTAAACCTTACCTCGAAGGTTTATCAGCTGTTAACATGATTTATTTTTGTTTAGTTACCTTAATAGGCGTTTTAGAAGTCATTTACAGAATTCGTGTCTGTTCTGTAAATATATATATAATTTAAACTTGCATAATCCTATTGGTCATATCTAAATTTTAATTGAAATTGGTCAAATAGATTTTTATATGCTTGGCACCACTGCTGAGTGTACAAAAATTTTCAGATTTTTGTATGCTTAGCACCACTGTTGAAATATGAAAATTTCTATACAAAAATATTCATATATGGCACCACTGCTGAGCTTACAAAAATGTTTAGATTTTTGTAAGCTTGGTGCCAATGCCGAGAAGGCAGCTCATTTCCAATCTCATTTCCATGTATGTTGTAGTAAATATGATTTTAATGTGGCTAAATGTAATTTAGGCAAGGTAAAAAATGAGACAATGCTAGTCAGTGGTCACTCACTATAATATGTGGGGGTTATCTCAGCGCTCATCAACGTCTTGTCAGCGTGGTATGAGCTTGACTGGTATTGCGCACGCTATCTATTTAGTAGATATTTGCTCTGTGGTAATTCATTTATAATATGTGGGGATTATCTCAGCGCTCATCAAAGTCTTGTGAGCGTGTTCTGAGCTTGACTGGTATTGCGCACACTATCTATTTAGTAGATATTTGCTCTGTGGTCATTCATTTATAATATGTGGGGATTATCTCAGTGCTCATCAAAGTCTTGTTAGAGTGGGCAGATCTTGACTGGTTTTGCGCGCGCTATCTATTTATTATTTGGTCAGCGGTCATTCATTTATAATTTGTGGGGATTATCTCAGTGCTCATCAAAGTCTTGTCAGCGTGGTCGGCTGAGCTTGACTGGTTTTGCGTGCGCTGTTTATTGACCCACCCACCTACTCCTGATAGAATGCAAGGTGAGTATATATTTCAACTGCTTTGACAGTGTGACTGGTGCCTGGAGGTGGGCTGTGGTGGGATTGCCATGGTTACCTCTGATCAGGGGCTGGGTGGTTCCCCCTCTGGCTTGGCACCAATCCTCCAATAATGTCAATTGGTGATCTCTTTTTTATTCTTCCAGGTGGAATAAGTGATGACATTAGATCTCATGTTTGGATGTTTCTTTTTGGATTTTAATCCTTCAGTTCAACTTCAAGGTGAATAATTATTTCCAAACAAACTACTGAAATTTTTTGTGTGGTGGTAATGGTGGTGATGGTGGTGGTGATGGTGGTCGTGGTTGTAGTGGTGATGGTGATGATGGTGGTGATGATGATGAGATGATGGTGGTGATGGTGGTGATGGTGGTGATGGTGGTGATGGTGGTGATGGTGGTGATGGTGGTGATGGTGATGGTGGTGATGATGATGGTGGTGGTGGTGATGATTGTGGTGGTGGTTGTGGTGATGGTGGTGATGACAGTGATGGTGATGGTGGTTATGATGGTGGTGGTGATGGTGGTTATGATGGTGGTGGTGATGGTGATGATGGTGTGATGGTGGTGATGGTAGTGATGATGATGGTGATGATGATGGTGGTGGTGGTGATGATGGTGGTGATGGTCATGGTGATGGTGATAAAAATGTGTTTTTTTGTTACTTATAGGGAAAGAGAAGCTATCAATGTTGAATGCATGGTTCATTATGATGTTTTAAAAGAATGATGGAAAACAGAACTTGAGAAAGCTCTATCTAAAGTTGGCAACAGTTGTGAAGCATTAGAACGCTTTCTTTGTCCTGGGTATGCATCAAATACTAACAATAACACAGCAGATAGTCCAATAGAAGAAACTAATACAATTGAAAAACAACAAATGATGTTTTTGAAAATAGTTGCACAGGTATGAGAAAATATTCCTTTGTTCTTCTTTCTTGCTTTCTGAGGTGAAAGAATTTTAAAATACATAATAAATAATGTTTTTTATTGTTTAGGTGAATGTAAATAAGGAAAAGATAAATATTGAAAATTTACACCATTTTTTGAAAATAATTGATAAAATTGTTCCAAGGACATATCGTAATTTGCAGTTTTACCATTAAGTACATGTAGTTTCTTTCTTCTTTCCTTCCTTCCTTCCTTCCTTCCTTCCTTCCTTCCTTCCTTCCTTCCTTCCTTCCTTCCTTCCTTCCTTCCTTCCTTCCTTCCTTCCTTCCTTCCTTCCTTCCTTCCTTCCTTCCTTCCTTCCTTCCTTCCTTCCTTTCTTACATACATACTTCCTTCCTTCCTTCCATTCTTTCTTTCTTTCTTTCTTTCTTTCTTTCTTTCTTTCTTTCTTTCTTTCTTTCTTTCTTTCTTTCTTTCTTTCTTTCTTTCTTTCTTTCTTTCTTTCTTTCTTTCTTTCTTTCTTTCTTTCTTTCTTTCTTTCTTTTTTCCTTCATTCCTAGATGAAATAAACGTAGTGTGCTGCGTAGGCAGTGCTGAAAATAATAAACGAGATATAGTCATGGAGAAGTAACAGGCAAGGTTTCAGTCAAAAATATTAAAAAACAGCAGAGAAAATTGACACGTCATAGTTACACGTCAAAGTCAAAAAGACTAGAAAACACGTCGAAAAACACCACAGAAAACAAATTAGCCGCTCTATTTAAGAGATTGAACACCAGAAATAAGAGAAAACAAAAATAAGGTGGTATAAATTGACTGTTTTGATTAATCAAACGGCAAATTTTCATTCAAAAATAGATAACAGTGGTCAAGAAAATATGGAAAGCATTTATACCACGTCTAAAAGATTGGCGTCTTCAGCAAAAACCCTCAACGTAATAAAATTGATATCTCTCAAGATGAAACAAAAGAGAAACTTTCATTCGAAAATTTATTTTCCGTGGTCGAGAAAATATGAAAAACTTAAGCTTACCTTCTTGCGTCTCGGACGTAGTCCGAAGACGTATTGCTATCGAAAATGTTCTGATTTAGTTTGTTTGTGGCAATCACGTGAACACGAACATGTTACGTAAAGTAACGAAAGTTTGCCGAAGGTCGCCATTTTGTTATGCTCACGCGGTCGAACATGGCTTCCTCAAAAATAGAGCAGGGGTGGTAACGTGACGTTACATATACGGCCAATTATACGGCCACGTTACATATACCCGCGGCACGTTACATATACGGGCATGTTACATATACGGGCACGTTACATATACGGGCACGTTACATATACGGGCACGTTACATATACGGGCACGTTACATATTGGGGCACGTTACATATACGGGCACGTTACATATACGGGCACGTTACATATACGGGCACGTTACATATACGGGCACGTTACATATACGGGCACGTTACATATACGGGCACGCTCATGTGTGTTAATGTCTGGGTCCAGTCCTCTCTGCGCGATCAGCGCAGGCAGTGCAAATAAAGCGTCATTTTTCATTCAAAGGCGACGTATTCTGGGAACGGTTCTTAGTTAATGTTGTGTAAATATGTTTTACTGATTTTATTAAATACTAGTGCAGTAAAGTGTCACGTGATTAATTATAAACACAAATATGCGTCGGATTAATGTGAAATTACTAACATGCCCTGCCGGGAAGGAAAAGCGTGTTCTTGTACATCGTTTTTGTGTTAATGTGTTAGCTCAAGGGAGCACGCCAGACTGACCTGTGTTTCTTCTTCTTTGTTCGGAGTTCCTTCATTTATATTCAGCCATTTTGAATAATGCGGTATATATCATTAGCGTATCGCAGGCGCGGGTTACGGCCCCGAAGGAACCCGAGACCCGAGCGTTTACGAGGCGGCGAAAGGAGGGAAGAGAAAAGGAGGGGAGTGAAACAACCGTCACGTGAAGGAGTATTGACCAATGGCGATGCGTTATTTGGGTTTTGAAATCTTGCAATGCTCGTAGCCCTTGATCTGTCAACAATCAATTAGGTTGTTCACGCGAGGTAAGTTTAACAAACGTTTATAAGTTGCCAGCAGTTACAACCCATGACCCAGCCGTCCCAGCGTTTCTGATATTCCTCAATTCCTATCTAGTAAACACTATTAAAACATAATCGCTAGCCAACAGCGAACCACTTGCAAAGACAGAGTCAGAGAAAGAATATACTGTTCGAATGCTGTATTTAAATTACATCGTCCAATTACACGTCGTAAAATTGTAATATTATTTAATTTAGGCTACTCACATATCAACTGAAATCCGCCTTCGATCTACTGATAGTATTAGTTTGTTTAAGTACTGCCGAAACATATAGAACGTTGATGTCTCACGTTTCGAGCGATTGGAGCCAAGGCCCTTTAATATAAAGTCAAAATGTTAGACATTTACGTTTCATGTTTCGGCAGTACACCAACCTTGCTATATTTCGACTTGCATTTCAACACTGCCCTTGCAGCAGGCTGCTTTTATTTCACTATTTCATTTTGGATGGATAGTGACATCATAGATGTATATCGACCATAATTAGAAATGTTCCTAGCAACGGTCAACCAGCATCATCTCACAAAATCTCTGGCGTTTCACTCCCCTTCTATTTATCTTCCTTCCGACCGTTATTTAATTTTCGGAACGCGCTCGGGTTTCCTTCGGCGCCGTAACCCGCGCCTGCGATACGCTAATGATATATACCGCATTATTCAAAATGGCTGAATATAAATGAAGGAACTCCGAACAAAGAAGAGGAAACACAGGTCAGTCTGGCGTGCTCCCTTGGTTTATGGGGCGCCGTTTGTTAAAAAACTATTTAACATCACCCTATGTGTTTTTACTTGCGATTTAACGTGTTTTGTAGGCTTCATCAACAACTTTGTTGTCATTTATAAATCGCAAGTGCTGTTGCCATTGCGATATATAAATCGCAAGTGTTGTAATGTTGCGATTTATAAATAGCAAGTGCTGTTACCATTGCGATTTATAAATCGCAAGTGCACTTGTCATTGCGTTTTATAAATCGCAAGTGTGTTGTTGTCATTGCGATTTATAAATCGCAAGTGTGTTGTTGTCACTGCGATTTATAAATAGCAAGTGCACTTGTCATTGCGATTTATAAATCGCAAGTGTGTTGTTGTCATTGCGATTTATAAATCGCAAGTGCACTTGTCACTGCGATTTATAAATCGCAAGTGTGTTGTTGTCACTGCGATTTATAAATAACAAGTGCACTTGTCACTGCGATTTATAAATAGCAAGTCCACTTGTCATTGCGATTTATGTAAATTGCAAGTGTTACTGCCATTGCGATTTATAAATCCCAAGTCCACTTGTCATTGCGATTTATGTTGGTTTGGCGGGCTCAATATTCAATAATAATCAGCGGTATCACTTCAAATTGGCGGGAATTGTTCCAGAGAGCATGGCGGACAACAACGATCTCGCACGAATTATTTCAGAGGCTGTAACAACCGCTGTTCTTCAAGCAAGTACCCAGAATACCCAGAACGTCGTTGCCCCGAGACTGGCACAAGGTGTAGAGAACAGTGGTAGGACACAAAATCCTGGAAATCAGGTATGATGAATTGATTATTTAGCGATATCGGTTTTGATTTCAGGCAATTTTATAGCTGCATGTAATCCGCTATAAAATCAATAAAATGTCCAGTATATTAAGCAGTATTTTTAAATAAAAAAATATAAATAGACTCATATTTTATAGAGCACTGGAGTAGAAACCCAGAAACAACTTATATATTACATTATTTAGGGAGAAACATTGGACAGAAATCAAGATGAACTTGACAAATAATTTAATTTTAGCACTATAGGCTGTATGTTTTATGAATTCAATGTAGTTTAATGGCATTGTAGAAAGCTTGAGATTTCAAAATTTTCCCGGGGAGCATGCCCCCGGACCCCCCTAAATTTCACCCCCCGCGAATATGTCAGTCCTGCCGGCGCCACTGTTGCAAGTTGAAAAGCATTGTTGCACGTATTACCACCCACATTAAACGAAATTGTGTTGTGTGACAATGTTTGAGGTTGGTGGTAATACGTGCAACAAAATTGCGTTGAAAGTTGAAGAAAAATGTTGTCCGTATTACCCTCGCCCTTTACACTGTGCACATCCTTTGTTTTAGGTTTATTAATATTTAAATGGCACGGTTGAGTGATTGAACTGAAACGTTGCAATTGGATAATTCGTTCATTATACTAAAATACAATGCGTTCAGTGACCGTGTACCGTGCACAAAAATGCATAAAGGCGAACAAAAAGATAGAACAAAGACTTTAGCTGAGTTTCCAGACCATATTTTAAAGGATAAAGGCACTCTAGGCAGCCGCCATACGACACAGTTCAGACCACGGATCACAGATAAGATGTTAGGTGTTGATTTTATGGAGGGAGGAAAACCGGATAACCCGGCGAAAAACCCTCGAAGCACAGGAGAGATCAACTACAACTCTACTCACATGAGTTCCAAGCTAGCTCAACAACGGGGTTATTCCCAAGCGATCACCCATCCAAGTACTAACACCGTTTAACCGGGCTTAACTCTTTGGTGCGAGGTAGCACGCTAACTGCACACGCCACCCGTGCTTCCCTTAAATTGAATGACAATGTAGCAATAAAAAAAACGGTGTCTTCAACCAGAGGTTTTCTCGCCACTTTCAACATTTCAGGGGAACAAGCGGCGTAGAACCCCTGAAAACTATGGGCTATTTTCAAGGCCACCTTTAAAGGTGGCTTCCTGCTGTTTCTTGAAAACTGGAATGAATGCAAGTTTCAACCTTAAAAAGTATCTTGTACTTGGAAGATCGTGAAGCTAAAGTTACCCAGAGTAACTTTATTATATAATGCCAAAGGCTCATTGATTGTTTTGTATTTTGCAGGCAATTTGCTGTTGGCAGGCCAAAAAAGAACATACCAAGGGACCGTTTACAGAATCTGATCTCTCTTAAGTTACCCATCAGTGAAATAGCAAGATGTCTCGGAGTCTCTAGGCCAACAGTGTACACCGCCATGAAAGAATATAACATCAATTATGAAGGGCGATTTTCTGACCATTCCAATGAAGATCTTGAAGCTGCAGTTGCAGCGATTACGGTGAACCATCCAAATTCCGGGCAGGTGATGGTTCAAGGACACTTACGGGCCCAAGGTATTAATGCTCAAAGAAGCCGAATAAGAAGCACCATCAGGCAGGTTGATCCCATAGGTACATTAGCACGTCAACGCCTGCGAATACACCGGCGTACTTACTCTGTACCATGCCCAAATTATCTGTGGCATATAGATGGCAACCATAAACTGATACGTTGGCGATTTGTTTTGCACCATGGTATAGATGGTTTTAGCCGTCTCGTTACATTTAGCAAGTTCTCTGGAAACAACAGGGCACAAACTGTTCTTCAGTTATTCAGAGAAGCTGTTGGAAGATATGGACAGCCCAGAAGAATCCGTACTGATTATGGTGGTGAAAATGTCGATATCTGGAGAGAAATGGTTGACACGTTGGGTGACGAATCCCATTCTGTTGTTTTTGGTAGCTCAGTTCACAACCAGCGGATTTAGCGCCACAATAGGTCTGTAAACGAGCAAGTCATCAGCTCTTTTAAAGACAAATTTTATGAATTGGAAAGTGAAGGAATATTGGATCCTTCAAACGATACCGATTTGTATTGTCTTCACTATATCTTTTTGCCCAGGTTGAACAGATCAATTACGGAATTCATGAGTGCTCACAATAACCATTCCTTGTCTACAGAAGGAAACCGCTCACCTTTACAGCTTTTCGGTCAGTATCACCATCTTATTAGTGCTCAGGGTGGTTCTATCGAAGAGAGGAACCAAGGTGTTGATGTAAACCAGTTGCTAGAAAACAGAGATCTACCTTATGTAGAAGTCAATGGTGTTGAAAACCCTCTTGCGCAAGATGGCTTGCAAGAGCTGATGCGAAATATAAACCCTTTATCTCGCAATGACGGTAAAGAACTTTATCGAAGAGCAATACAGTTTGTGGGTAGTTATTTAACTAATAACATCAACAATTAATGCATTAACATTTATTGATTATCTGTAGTCGGTTGTTTGTACAATATAAAGATACTGTACATACTAACTACTAAGAATGGCTTGGCTAGCTGCTGTAAATTAACAAGACCATAACTGTAACATGAACCAAAATAACAATACAGTTAACAATATATCTCAGTACATTCTTAACATTGACTCCTATGCATAGCCAAAACATGGTGAGTTTAAGATAGAGAAATCCATTGTTTCTTTAAATTTCTCATATTCCTTGTGGTTTAGTGGAATATACAAGATACCAGAACAGGTGTTGGCTTTTGGGAAGTCTCCTTCTATAAATTATAGACCTGGATTTGTTTCGAACCCAAGTGGAGGTGGGGAACTTGCTCCAGTGGCAAAAATCAGAACATCTGAAAGACTTGCTTGTGTTTCTCCATCTGCAAAGAAGAGGACTGATATTAATATGATTCACTCATTGTACTTCTCAAACCCAATAATTCATAAACTTATTTTCCTCTCAGAATCTCAGATGAACATATGTGGTCATAAGTATAAAATAACCAAAGAAATGTAGCTATTTATGAATGCCAGATTAATGGAAAAATACATTGAAAATTGTTTGAACTGCCCTGTTAACATTTGAAGGTCAGAAGGGTCACGTGACACCCTTTCACTGATGCATTCAGTAGGTGACGCAACCATAACGAAATGCAAAAACCAAAAATTGGCCGATTTTTTAAAAATTTTTTTATTTTTTGTAACCGCTATAGTAAACACTCGCACTCGTTAACCTTTTCACAGGCAAATTTCTGTGAGAGGTCTTCAGTTGAGTAAAATCATCTGGCGTTAGACAGAGTAAAATATATACATTATAAAAGATATAGTATATTGGCCTGTTAAAGAGTTAATGAAAGTTACATTAAAATTGTTTAATTCTTGAAAGTGATTGACAGGTTTAGTCTGACATGTTTCGCAGTCATATTTAAGAAATAGAAAACATTTTCCGTGTTTCCATAGAGTTATAGAAACACGAGTGGAAGTTTGGGAGAACGAGAAATTGTAGTGGGAACACGAGCCCGCAGGGCGAGTGTTTCCACGCTATTTTGAGTTCTCCCAAACTTCCACAAGTGTTTCTATAACTCTATGGGAACACGGAAAAAAATGTTTTCTATTTCCTTTATAAAATAACCTGTCGAAAATAGGTATGGAACGTAAAAATAATCACTGCATCAAAGCGTAAATTCTCCTTACTCTTCATAATGGCGTATAATGGCGTATCCTACACCGTAATGATGGCGTATTGAATGGCGTGGACCTTGCCGTGTTTCCATAAAGTTATAGAAACACGGCTTTCAACCAATCGCCGTGCTTGTTTTCAAAATGTTATTTTATAAATAGTTACAGTAACTGGTACACATCATGTATCTGTATACTTGCATATTATTAATACACTTATAGCAACGTCATACATACCCATGCAGTCTTGTAGGTAGTCCCTCCAGTAAACAATAGCCTGCTCTTGTTTTCCACGTTTATTTGATCCCTCTTCATCAAATGTTGGAGTAAACAACAAATCAACCATATGTGCATCCAGGCCAGATTTGGGCTGCTCGCAGAAAACATCAGTAAATTGCTGTGGATATTTTTCAATGCATTGAAGCACACCCAAGGTTTCAAGGCCTTCTTTCATTTTCATCGATGAGGAACTGGACAGAATCTAGTAAGATATGTTGTGTGAGTGATTGGCCAATCCTCTTTTTCTCATTTAACGACGAAGCGTACGGCAGTGCACCTTGTGCGTCTAAAATGGTATTTATGGATGGATCTTGCATCGTGTGATTCAATTCTTCCAGAGAATGTGCATTGTTCACCTATACATACAAATTAAACCATTAGGGTAAATTA
Source organism: Paragorgia papillata (assembly GCA_035771165.1). Taxonomy (NCBI): domain Eukaryota; kingdom Metazoa; phylum Cnidaria; class Anthozoa; order Scleralcyonacea; family Coralliidae; genus Paragorgia; species Paragorgia papillata. The sequence goes on from JAWNZC010000158.1 coordinate 1,547,769, forward strand.
TATTTCTAGAAAGGGAGGGCTCCAAAAAATGCAAAGAAAATATGTACAAAGTACAAACCACCATAGCCTGCAGTCCCCCCCTAGATTAATTATTTTAAATACTTCCCTTACTCTTTAAACACCATCTTGGATCAGCCACTCTCTGCCTGAGTCATTGATACAGGGAGTGTAGTCCAGTTTATACAGTGGGTCAGTGTTTGCGACATGCATTAAACTTTAGTAGTAGGTGAATCACATTTCTAATGCATGTGTGCGGCGTTTGTTTGTAGACTCACACAATGAACTATCATGCAGCAAAGAAACGTACACAAGCGTGGTAACGAATGAGATCCGTCTTTAAAACTAAATTGATAATTAATGCAAACATAACACATACCGGAACAACTTTTGCCTGAAGCTCAGGATCTGGAATGTCCTCCACCATGGTCACTTTGTTGTATCTGTTATATGCAACGGCATTATATAATGACTTACTGAAAAAGTTTCCTGCAGGACCACCGTGGACAAGAGACCATGCCATAATTTTACCAACCAACTTGTATGTATCTTTATTGCGAGCTAAAAGTTTTAGCATAGAAATACCAAAATGAGAAAAATCAGTACATACAGCTATAAAAAACCTAATTTCACCAAAATCCAATGTTAACTTTGATAACAAGTACAATTGAATAAGTACATGTACCCGAGGCGTTTGGAAAGATAGCACGGTTATTATCCGGACCACAGAATACACCTGCCTCCAGATTGGCAGCCCTGACCAACAGGCGTAGATATTCTCGGCGGGGACCTCCAGCATCAACAGCCCCTTCGCTGCCACCGTGACTGTCAGCAAATTGAACGGAAATAACAACTGCAGGATTAAATTTTTTCTTCGACAGATGACGACAGGAGTCGATCCACAATTGACTGCGGCGGACATTAATGTATGACCTGGCATTTTCATCAACTTTAGTAGAGTGTAATTCAGTGAGAACTACATCTAAGGAGCATGTAATTTGTCTATAAAAGACAGAAAGGTGGTTTCAATTCCATGGGGCATGTAGTACATTTGGCATTGATATATACAAAGTATGAAGTATAGTTTTACCTTAAAGTCTTCGCTACCAGAGGTTTCACCCTAAACGGTTTTTTTTTCAGTCGCCTGATGATCCCGTTTAGGGTGAAACCTCTGGTAGCGAAGACTTTAAGGTAAAACTATACTTCATACTTTGTATTTTGCTCTATCTATATGGTATTGAGCACTCTCTAACATTCCGTGAACCATAACTCACTTATATATATATATATATATATATGTGTGTGTGTGTGTGTGTGTGTATGTATGTGTGTATGTTTGTAAGCGACGCTTGGGGTTGGGGGGGGGGGGGATGCAGGGAGAGGTACCCGGCGACGAAGTCACGAGCGAGTGGTCTCCCTGCATTCTCCCTCTCCCCAAGCGCCGCTACGCAGGCTACATACATTATTGTTTTGAATAATTTAGGAAAACGGGAAAAACAAAGACAAACTCAACGTGACCATCTACTTCCAGTTTTGGTATTTTTCACCATGGAAAAAATAAATGTAATGTTGCTCGCTGCAAATGGGTTACGGTGGAAACATCACGATTTTCGGATCGCTACACGAGGACCGCTCGCCAAATTGGAAAGCTAGAAACGTGGACTTTGACACTTGATACATAACAAATATATAAGTAATAAAGAAATAACAGACAGTTGACTATTCATCATACTCCGATAAAGCAGAGGAATAGCACGAAGACAGCTGACTCTTTATCAGAGTATAATGAATAGTCAGCTATCTGTTACAGCAGATTCAGGTTGACCGTTTAACAGCAACATTTGACGCATTCGTTGCAACAGTTAATTAAGACGTTTCCAGGCAAAATGTCAGTCGTTGCTGGGCAGGACTTACAACGTTCTGTCAAAAAATATCAGCGTTGCGTGTGAATTTATTTACTAGGAACTTGTAAGCCCCGCCCAGCAACAGCTGACATTTTGCCTGGAAACGTCGTATAATTAATCAGTTGCAACTAACGCCTGAAATGTTGCCGTTAAACGGTCAACCTGAATCCGCTGTATTTCTTTAATATATGCCAGTATATATAGATACTGCATGTTAAGAAGTACCGTTGTTCTTCTCTCTTTGTTTCCACTGCATCATCATCGTCATCATCAGAAATCAAAATATCATCTTCGATTACCAGTTGCTCATAAAGACTATATAAAAAGACCAAAACAAGTAAAATTATGCATCTGTCCATGCAGATGTTTCAAGTAAAGATGCGAAAAAAATAAAAGATGCTTGAATAGTATTAACCTTAACTGACTAGTAGTGGCCTGATCTTCCTCGCAGATGGCCAACTCACAGGCTTGTCTATTGGTGCCTTCCTCATTCTCCCTTGTTTCAGTCTGTTCATGATAAACAAAATAAAATGCACATATATTAAGGAAACACACTGAATACTTCTCATACAACAATTATATAAAGTTCAAAGTTGAAGATCATTTCACATTAAATTCATTTCAATTATGTAATTAATTATTCTACTTTATAGAAATATTTCTTAAAAAATATTTCTCAGAATATTATCCTCAAAACGCTGTTTCAGAGCCACAATAGCCAGCACTTGTAAAATCTGACAGCTCCCTAATTTGGCAACTTATTAATTTTAATCTAACGCTAGATGATTTTACTAATATTAAATTAGGCCTCAGTCCCATGTAAAGAGTTATGTAACAAACACATACACATTTTTGCCAACTTACAAATGTTTCAATGCTCTGCTGATTTGAAGATGACCTAACTGGTTGCTGCTCAGCTGCCACATACAATGTGTCTCTGGCACATATAGATAATACTTGCTGTGCATTCCACTGAAAAAGTGTTGAAGTTCGGGGTACACACAATTTCTTAGCACCAGGAAGTTTGCTTAATAAATAGAAATGATACTAATTTTAGTACTTCATAGATTACAAATATAAATTAATTTATAAGTCATATTATATGCCGAAATACAGGTAGCACTGTAGAGATATATAAATATTAACTTTTCATCCAGGTAATACAGAAACAACTAGAGGGCACTTAAAAAGTGTATACCTCCACCACAAGGTTATTATTTAATAGGAAATGTTTATGGAGAGGCTACATGCTGCCAAGGCTAGTTCACCAGACCTACACATGTATGAATGAAATACTTGATTGCACTCATACATTATGCAAAAAAAAAGAGATTACATTTCTCCTTAAGTCTGTGATTGATTATTGTATTCTATGAACAATCAACCATGGTCAACCCTTTGACAAAGTTACATGAAAATCAGTCAGACAATGGTAAAAACATAATCTCTTGGCACAGGTAAAAATTAGTGTTTCAAAAGAATAGAGAGCTACAGTGTAGGCTAGTTCTTTCTTAAAATTTCAGAGCTGGTCATTTGGTATAAAATTAAAAAATACAAGCTACTTATTTTATAAATCAGTATACTGCATCTGCAATTATTTTTAAAAGAAACTGCAGAATGTCATTATCTCCACAGACAATGCAGCCTCTATAACATATGTATATTGCTTTACATGTATTTTTAGCAGATTTGTATCATGTACCATGGGGTGGGGCAGACCAATTTTAAAATTGTTCAACACCAACAGAACTGTAAAAAATATAAAAAATTATACAACAATTTTTATACCTTAAGTACTGGAATGAAAACATCTGTCCATGACCATCTTCAAACAAATGGTGGAATAAGCTATATATTTCAGCCGCAATTTGCGTTTCACTCCATGTGGATTCAAATGTTATCTTTGCAACCATACCATCCTCAGTGAGTTTGGCACGTGATTCCCCACGTGGAATTGACACATTTGGACTGGTGCTCTTAATTGGTGGCAAGCATAACATATTTTTTGTGTGAGTTTTTAGACGAGCAGATGGTGTGCTCGATCGTCTTCTTTTAGCTTGGCGGGGCAAAGGGGTTCCTCCAAATGCACTTGGCAAAGAAATATTCCCCCTTAAACCCACTGACACTCTCCCCTAAAAACAAGTAATAAGAAAGTCTCAGAAAAAATGTTCTATTCTTCTTAAAATACCATATAAATGTTACTACCATATAAAATTACATAATACCTCAAGGTAGGGTGTAAAATGCAGTAGTGAGAAATCCTAACTAGAGTTGTGCATAACACCAGTTTAAGATTACAAGGAGATAGCTAGTAGCAGAAATAATGTAAAAAATTCATATTTGAAATTTGTTTATTTTTTCCAGTGTTTTCAAGTGAGTTGGTAAGCTTGTTAAGCCTGTTTTCCATGAGGTGGAATGTGCAGAGCGGAAATTTTCTTTGTCTTGTGATTTCTCAGGTGGAACTAATTAGAAAAGACAAAGAAAAATTCCACTGCGCGTGCAAAATTCCACCTAGTGGAAAATCGGCTTTAGTGGGTCAGTGTATAAGCTACAGTAGGTACTAGTAAACTGTTTCTAATTAAGGTAATTAAGGCTTTTTGCAGTGCTGGAAAATGTCCGGCAGCACAGCTGCCAGGAAATTTTTTTGTAAAAGTTGTTCGCAGGAAATTTTTTGTATCTTGCAGGAAATATTTGTCAGTTTTTTTAATCCAAGTCAAAGTTTAAAGATAAATTTCCTATACCTTCAAAAAATCGAAAAGCGTCACGGTCACACAATCACACAATTTTGATGGGCATCACTTTTGATCGAATATCAAGTTTCATATTCGATGACTCATCTTTCTATATTCTTGCCAAACCCAGTGGCGATTTGTAAACAATTCGAAAGTGTTTTGAAGGTTTATTACATGACCTTAACCTGTCTAAGTTTCGTATATCCATGCGCAAATGATGCAACAATTTGTTCTAGAAAACAATGAAATATTTATCATTTCAGTATAGTGTTGCTGTTGCAGGCTGCAGCTGTCATTGTGCATTTGCAAGAATGCAAGCTGCTTTTATCTTATTCAACTGTTTCAGCATTCCGATTTTTGACGGTAGTACTTGTATTACGTACGGTAGTATTCAATTGAAAAAGTTCGCTATTTCAAAGTATGTATAGATACCACATTCAGATAAATTATGGTTTTGAGATACAAACTTGCAAGTCTGGTGGTATCACAACTTATAAAATTGAAAATTTCTATCAGGCAGGAAATCGTTAATTTAGTTTAGCAGGAAATATTTATTTTTGGATTTTGCTGCCAGGAAGAAAAATGCTTTATCTAGGACTGGCTTTTTGTGTGGAGTAGGTGACATTATAAGATAATTGCACAGGCAGTCATCTTCAATAAGGCCAGGTTACACAGGCAAATCTGAAAAGTGTGAGCCCAAAATTTTTGCTATCTAATACAAGTAAAAAGTACTACACTGTACGTACACTCAAGCATTATTATTGAGAAGTACTGACAAAATAAAATATCTTCTTATTCTAATAAAACTGGTTCAGGTTTCAGATGCATTGCACAAGGAAGGGGACATGTACAAGACATGTTCCTAAAATGTCAGGTGATACCAGAGTAAAGAGAGAGCTGTTAATAACAGAGACATTGCCCAACAACTGTATCACTCTTCAGTCCACTTCATAATTTGTGTCTGAAACTTTCGGAGCATCTTTTGTACATGTCTGCTTGTGTAATTAACATAAAATATACAAACCAGCTGAACTAGATTAAAATATTTCTTTTTTTTTAAATTTTTTTTAACATGCAAATTTAAAGCTTGAGTGACAGTGACCTACCTGGCTACCTCTAATTAATAGACGAGTGACACAAGTAATTTTAAATCGAATTTTTGACGGTAGTCACCCCACATGTACATGTAGCATATATTTTAGACAGCCAAACCCAAATCTTACTTATTTTTCTTTATATAATATTTATACAAAGCGCCGCAAATCGCCGCAAATTATGGTAATCAGTAAGGAACTATTTCACCTTCAGAAGAAGGTATTTCACCTTTAGAGCTAAACAGCTCGTGAAATACTAACATACTAACATTACATTATTAAGTGAACTTCGAAAACCGTAAAGAAAACTAGAGCACTATTTATAAAATAATTGTATGTAACAACTACAAGCAGCTGAAGTTATTGAAATCGATAATCATACCTGATTTCCAGGATTTTGTGTCCTACCACTGTTCTCTACACCTTGTGCCAGTCTCGGGGCAACGACGTTCTGGGTATTCTGGGTACTTGCTTGACGAATAGCGGTTGTTACAGCCTCTGAAATAATTCGTGCGAGATCGTGGTTGTCCGCCATGTTCTCTGGAACAATTCCCGCCAATTTGAAGTGATACCGCTGATTATTATTGAATATTGAGCCCGCCAAACCAACATAAATCGCAATGACAAGTGGACTTGCGATTTATAAATCGCAATGGTAACAGCACTTGCGATTTACATAAATCGCAATGACAAGTGGACTTGCGATTTATAAATCGTAATGGCAGTAACACTTGCAATTTACATAAATCGCACTGACAAGCGCACTTGCTATTTATAAATCGCAGTGACAAGTGCACTTGCTATTTATAAATCGCAGTGACAACAACACACTTGCGATTTATAAATCGCAATGACAACAACACACTTGCGATTTATAAATCGCAATGACAACAACACACTTGCGATTTATAAATCGCAATGACAAGTGCACTTGCTATTTATAAATCGCAGTGACAACAACACACTTGCGATTTATAAAACGCAATGACAAGTGCACTTGCGATTTATAAATCGCAACATTACAACACTTGCGATTTATATATCGCAATGGTGACAGCACTTGCGATTTATAAATCGCAACAGTACAACACTTGTGATTTATAAATCGCAATGACAAGTGGACTTGTGATTTATATATCGCAATGGCAACAGCACTTGCGATTTATAAATGACAACAAAGTTGTTGATGAAGCCTACAAAACACGTTAAATCGCAAGTAAAAACACGTAGGGTGATGTTAAATAGTTTTTTAACAAACGGCGCCCCATATTGGTTAGCTATGCGAAACAAAGAGAGTTATGGTCAGCGAAGTTTATAAACGAGATGAAAACGAGTCCCGAAGTATTATACACGGCGCCAAGTGAAGGGAATCTTTGCTCACTTTAATACATTTAATATACATCGCTGGATACAACTACAAATTTTCAATCGACTTAAACATTCCGTGAAAGGCTCCATGATTTTGATTTTGTCAGAAATTTAAGCCGTGGAATTACCACAATTTCAAACAACACGAGCCGTATCTGAAGGCCTTTTCTTCTTCTGATATTATATAAAAAGTGGAGCAGCTCAGCAGTCAGCAGCTGACTCCTTGGATGAAAGTTGATCACCTTAATATAATTTTGAACTGATTTTGCCTCCTGACTACCATTATTCTGCTCTGTCAAGATGATTTTGAACTGATCTTGCCTCCTGACTACCATTATTCTGCTCTGGCAAGATGATTTTTAACTGATTTTGCCTCCTGACTACCATTATTCTGCTCTGGCAAGATGATTCATACTGATTTGGCCTCCTGACTACCATTATTCTGCTCTGTCAAGATGATTTTGGACTGATTTTGCTTCCTGACTACCATTATTCTGCTCTGTCAAGATGATTTTGGACTGATTTTGCTTCCTGACTACCATTATTCTGCTCTGTCAAGATGATTTTTGAACTGATGTTGCCTCCTGACTACCTTTATTCTGCTCTGGCAAGATGATTTTTTAAATGATTTTGCCTCCTGACTACCATTATTCTGCTTTGGCAAAATGATTTTGAACTGATTTGGCCTCCTGACTACCATTATTCTGCTCTGGCAAGATGATTTTGAACTGATCTTGCCTCCTGACTACCATTATTCTGCTCTGACAAGATGATTTTTAACTGATTTGGCCTCCTGACTACCATTATTCTGCCCTGGCAAGATCATTATGAACTGATTTGGCCTCCTGACTACCATTATTCTGCTCTGTCAAGATGATTTTCGACTGATTTTGCTTCCTGACTACCATTATTCTGCTCTGTCAAGATGATTTTGGACTGATTTTGCTTCCTGACTACCATTATTCTGCTCTGTCAAGATGATTTTGAACTGATGTTGCCTCCTGACTACCTTTATTCTGCTCTGGCAAGATGATTTTTAAATGATTTTGCCTCCTGACTACCATTATTCTGCTTTGGCAAAATGATTTTGAACTGATCTTGTCTCCTGACTACCATTATTCTGCTCTGGCAAGATGATTTTTAACTGATTTGGCCTCCTGACTACCTTTATTCTGCTCTGGCAAGATGATTTTGAACTGATTTGGCCTCCTGACTACCATTATTCTGGTTTGGCAAGATGATTTTGAACTGATTTGGCCTCCTGACTACCATTATTCTGCTCTGGCAAGATGATTTTGAACTGATCTTGCCTCCTGACTACCATTATTCTGCTCTGGCAAGATGATTTTCAACTGATTTTGCTTCCTGACTACCATTATTCTGCTCTGGCAAGATGATTTTGAACTGATGTTGCCTCCTGACTACCATTATTCTGCTCTGGCAAGATGATTTTGAACTGATTTTGCTTCCTGACTACCATTATTCTGCTCTGCCAAGATGATTTTGAACTGATTTTGCTTCCTGACTACCATTATTCTGCTCTGGCAAGATGATTTTGAACTGATGTTGCCTCCTGACTACCATTATTCTGCTCTGGCAAGATGATTTTGAACTGATTTTGCTTCCTGACTACCATTATTCTGCTCTGCCAAGATGATTTTGAACTGATTTTGCTTCTGACTACCATTATTCTGCTCTGGCAAGATGATTTTGGACTGATTTTGCCTCCTGACTACCATTATTCTGCTCTGGCAAGATGATTTTGAACTGATTTTGCCTCCTGACTACCATTATTCTGCTCTGGCAGGATTATCTTGAGCTGATTGTGTTTCCTGGCTACAAATTCTTCTGCTCTGCCAAGATAATTTTCAAATGATTTTGCCTCCTGCCTATCATTATTTATTCAGGCTGAAGAAAATTATTTTGGATCGGTTGCCGCAGTCAGTGCTAATTCACCCTACTTTGCTGCTGAGCAATGGTTTACAAGTTTGCTTCTTTTGACATTTTTTCTTGGAAGTACAGCATCTGGCATTAGCCATGAGTGTAAAATTCTATTAAATGGGCTACTTGGATAGGTTTAATGACTTTATGATGCAGAAATACATGTATATGTACATTAAGCTGTTATTACTCATGCCCAAACCATATTTTGAATCATCTGAATGGCTGAATACAGCTTTCTGCTCCTAAATTATTTTGTTATTATATATTGTACACTGTTTGTGATACTGTACATACACTCACACAACCCAAAAATAAACACAAAATGTTTACTTTATTTGGTTACTTCAATGTACACCATATTATTTTATATAAAACAGTTGGCACATGTATATGTTGAATTGTGATTGGTTCTTTTATGGCTTGGAGATGCACTGGCTCATCATTGTCAAAAGGAATATTGCATTGTTACCTGACGAAAAGCAGAAAATGTCAACAGTTTATTTAAAGCATTTAAGGCACTTGTCATTGGGTAGTTAGTTTAAGCTCTAATGTGTAATTAAACCATAGTCCTAATATATAAGAATATAATATTAAGAATTTTTATCTAGAGTAAAAATAAATAATAAAAAAATTAATAAAAATTAAACCATTGAGTAAATGCACAGCAATGGCAAGAACTTCAAAGTTGTCAAGATTTTCAGGTCTTTGGGCAATTAGATCAAATTTTACTGCGTATGTAACTATTCAAATCATGTAATATATACAGTAATGGTATTCACACTTTATTAATTTTAACGCAACTTAGATTTACTAGTAAATTGACATGTAGTTTTATGAATAGATGTTTGAAATGCTGCGTGGGCAGGGGCGGCGTGGCCCACCGGGAGACCGGGAAATTTCCCGGTGGGCCCCAAGGATTTCTAGCCTGGTGGGCCCCATTTACCCCTAGAATTCTAGCTGGTGGGCCCTAAAAATTTGAAGAAAGATGGGCCCCGATGATGTGTAAAACGGCCCTGGAGTAAAGCGTTCGGTCGTGTGCGAAAGCGCATTTGCGCGTAAACGTGTATACTTGTGAAATTTAAAACTGCTGTGTGTTCAGTGCTGGAGGCTCTGCAGGTTGCCAATTATATTTCACTGACGAGTAACGATGCTAAGTCATGGCTCCAACCGTATTGGCCAGCTAGGGCCCCGAGCCCTGCGGTACCCGTCAAGCATATACTTTCGGTCTGAGTAACATAGTTCACATTATTTCATTGCGCAATTTGCGCGTATTGAAACCATAAATATGCCGTAGTCATTAGCGTATTGAAACCATAAATATGCCGTAGTCATTGACTGTGAATGGCTGACAAAAGAGCGCATAGTACGCGTGATTCTGGGAATGTTCTTCCTAAGAAAAACATAAAAGTGGGTCTCAAAAGCGACGAGAACAAGAAACAAAGCTCTTATTTGAAAGCTCGAAGAATGTGAAACCGCTAACGTCCTTCTTCAAAGCCAATGAAACAACAGTCTTAACAGGTAATTTATAATAAATTGTGCCCATGGCTAAAGGATTACCTTACAACAGCTCGGCAACTTATTTATTTGTATCTTTATTACTACATATTGGTTAAAGACTTAAAGTATGTTTAGTGATATAGTGATATAGTTATTAAATTGATTTTTCAATTTAGGTAATCTAATGTTGAAGCGCTTGAGTTAAGCTTTGTTAGGCACTTAAGTTCGGGCCGACCGTAAAAAATAACGCGAAAAAAAATAAATAAAGCGCCTGCTTTGAAGGCTAGGCCGACCGCCACCTGCGCTCGCGCAAATAGAAAACTTCAAATTCTTAAATACATTACGGCGGTCTACATCAGCTTTCTTTTGCGCATTCACTCAGAAACTTGATAGGAACCGCAAATATATTATTGTTTCATTCGCTTTTAAATTCCTAAGTTTCTATATACCGCTATACGGTTATTACGGTATATAATTTGTATGAAACCTGAGCGAAGTTGTGCCGCGGGCGCAACACTCTTCGGTAGTTTCCGCCCAAATGCCGGGTAGAATTTCAAATTTCAATCATCTGACATATGTGTGAATTTCATCTCCTGCGCTATTACACTATTGGAAGTTAAGACAGAATGACAGATTATCGAAAATGACGAGTCTTGTTTACGTGCTCGTTGAAAATGCGCAATGACGAAATAAATAAGTCTGACCTAGTGACATTTTGTGTAGAAATCCCACCTCCGCTTCAGCCCAGGTGACGAGTTAGCAACAGCTAACACGTTAGGAATTCTGCCAACTTCAAATGATAAACTTGAGGAAATTGATGGCGATGCAGTATCGAAAGTCAACGAAGTGTTCTCTAGCTCAAATCAACCCGAACAAACTATTTCCACCATCAGAGTAAATATTAGAGTAAATATTAGAGACGCACATGCCATTATGTAATCACACTAAATACAGTTTCTTCTAGGTTTTTAGCTTAATGAATATAAAGTTTCTGCATTCTCATTTACAATTTATCCTTTTTTATTGGTAGCTGTTTCCACACCCCAATTTTACACACCCCCCCTAAAAGTGGGCCCCTAGCATATCATTTCCCGGGCCCTATTTGAGAGCCACGCCGCCCCTGTGCGTGGGGACAGACCGTAAGTGTTTGTCTTCACTGTTGTGCTTATGTTTAGATAGGTTTAATACTCAAAAGTCAAACTAAAGTACACATAAATGTGTAGAGGCTCGATACAAACACAGACAAGTGAGACAACAGACAAATATACTTTACTAGCAACCAAATAAATATCGCTTACCTTGAAGAATTGACGACTTTCTTCATACCATTCGTCGTTTTCGGCTTTACTGTATAGTGAGAACGACGTTTACTAGTTCATCCACAGTTCATCTCGGAGCAAATGTAAAACTTTCTGCTCTATCACTCCTTGGGTACTTAATAGCAACGCCATTTTGTAATCGAAAAAAAATGTCGCAAAGCGCTAAAGACAGCGACGCGGCCGCGCACTCGTTGCGGCGAAATTACTGGGTCGAGAAAGAATTGGACCCAGACATTAACTCGCCTTAATTATCGTAGAATGCTTTTGGACAAGTTATACAAATATGGAATTGCCGGACATTCTGGAGTGATTTACAAAACACTTGGCTGGTAGAACACAGTGTGTACAAATTGGGTGCTCAAGGTCAAAACCTTAAA